>CAVNZG010001270.1:0-62008 GCA_963693315.1 Diogma glabrata
GACTCATCCCGTTCGCCGAATCTATCATCGGTGACTATCAGTGTGGTTTTCATCCCAACCGCTCAATCACAGATCAATGTTTTACATTAAGGATGATTCTGGAAAAATGCTAATACATCAGCATTCACCAGCTCTACGTTAATTTCAAGCAAGCATATGATAGCATATGATAGCATATGCCTTGGTTTGGTATCCCAGAGAAACTTGTTTCTCTGTGCAAACTCACAACATCAGGATCAAATTGTAGAATAGTAATCGAAGGGATATTAAGGATAGTCTCTCTCAGCTTGAAAGAAATGCTAAACGACTTGGATTAAGGATAAACACCGGCAAAACTAAAGTGTTAACAACACCTAGGAACATACCTCCCGGAAGCCTGGATACTGGCGACTATGAAGTTGAACGCGTGAAAATCTTCAAATACCTCGGGTCTGTAATAACATCGTCAAATGACGTACAGGCAGATATCAAAGCACGTGTCCCTGCCGCATACAGAGTTTTCTACGGATACTCAAAACTTCTGCGATCAAAACATCTTTCGCGGTCGTGCAAACTCACACTTTACAAAGCATTGATCCGACCTGTGCTTACATTTGTAAGTGAAAGCTGGACACTGACTTCCTCCGATTGTAGAATTTTGTCACACACAAACCTAATAGCATCACATCATTCAACACCGTATACATATCTTACAATAATTACTTGCAGCTAACATATAAAACATCAAAAGTCAATTAATATTCCGTATCAATTTTTCATATATAGGTAGCATATTTAATGACTTTATCAATCTAGTCATCTAACCCATACTTTATGTTTGACATATGTCATTCAAATTATACAAAATAGCACATATGCTGCACTCATTTAAATATTTCTTGCATCTTCTATTTAAGTCATTATTTGTTGATAAATTTGTGATATATAAACTACGGTCCTTAATTATCCATAAAATCAGCTCCATATATTCAAAACTTAGATGAAAAGTTCAATACCCTACAAACCAACAAAACAATAATACTTTCTACAAACAAACAATACTATACATAAAAAACTCACCCCATAACTATAATTATCTTAAATTATTAAATTGATCGCGAATTAAAATATAAAACTTAACGCACAACAATGGAACTGATCATTTCATTTTAGTTTTGTTACAAACGATAAGTAAATAAATTATTTATTGTTCACGCGGTTTTCCAACTACTTTTAAGTTTTTTTTTTAATCGTAATTGATGAATGTTTTATATGAAATTTCTCTTTTTTATGTTTGAGGGAAGATAAATGGTGATTAGGGTTGATGTTGTAGTTTTGATCTTTATAGTATTATTTCGAAT
The DNA here is from genome assembly GCA_963693315.1 of Diogma glabrata. Classification (NCBI taxonomy): domain Eukaryota; kingdom Metazoa; phylum Arthropoda; class Insecta; order Diptera; family Cylindrotomidae; genus Diogma; species Diogma glabrata. The sequence goes on from CAVNZG010001270.1 coordinate 1,341, forward strand.
GATAATAGCGAGCTAGAAAAACAGCTGTAATTATTATTATTCAGAATTGTAATTCAAGTGTTCTCAAATAGATTTATGCTGGCAGCATAACTGTGAATAAACAATGTGAACAAAACCATGGTGTTCGTAGTGGGCTTTGAATAAATGAGGAGAAAGTAGAAAATCTAAAATCAGTTTGTTGACCCAAATTTGGTTTTATACATATATATTCTTTTTTAATGACATAGTTTGAAGGATTAGGGCAGAGGATAGTTTGATTTTCAGATATCATTTGCAATTTCTATAATCATTGAATGGAAAATTTAGGTAGATATTAAAACTATTTTAAAAAGTAAATTCTTTAAGGATATAAATTACATTACATTATCAACATTTATAAGTTTTAAAAAGGGTTGAATAAACAATTCAATTGCAAATTATTGATTTAGAAAATATCCAATAAATAATTGCAGAAACCCTAGTATTTATCTACACTTGATTGAGTTTTCTCATTTCTTGAATAAAAATGTTCACACATTGATTTTGATCTACGGATGGATAATCATGAAATCAATTCGATTGATCTAATCAAATAAACAAAACTATGAAAGTATAAATTTAAGATAAATGTTATTCATTTTCATGTCACCCCTTTTCAAATTATTAAAATTTACGATGATAATTGTGTCACTTAACATCTACAAAATTGCATGAAATCGTTTTATTAAAAGTAGTGCAAGAATCTCATCAATAACACCCCTGAGTATGGGAAATAAAAGTTTAATTTTGAAAAACGACTAGCAAAATCATATAAACTCATCCATACCCATATTAACGTATCTATAAATACATGCAATTATGTCTAAATCTAACAGTCTTTTTTTCACTCGCGCTTACACCCCGTGAAAGAATTTTTAAGTTCCCTGTAATTAACTTCATCTCATGCCATCACTAGCTGATTCCATGTCTGACATTTTCTAGAGAGCAAAAGAGCCCTAAACTTAAGACGACATAATCAATATGACATTATTACTGTGATACCCTTACTACTCGAGCAAGTTAGAGCTTGTACTGTCGGTTAGTCTGGTGGACCGTAAAGGTCCACCAGTTGGTCGTGCACGCAAACGACAATCACCCACTGCTAGCTCAAGCTGGCGTGAATTATAGTAATGGCAACCTCACTAACAAGAAATTTAGAATAAACTAAACAAAAGCGCGTGCCTACACTATATCACCTAGGATCTCCGGAAGGGATGAGCCGCCATGTGACAACTCTCCCAATAATATTGACACTAACAATTCATACTTATAATAAAGAAATTAAACAAAAGGAAAAACAATAACAACCACTTCATAAATATATTGAAATTTAAAGAAACTTCCCTGACTGTGGTAACGATGATATCCGAGTATCCAGAACATTCAATCCCTGGTGGTTGGTATCAATTGATGGTGGTATCATAAATTTACTCCAAACTCCCTCAGGCTTTCCTTCATATCACTTGTGAGTCAGATTTGCGTTTCTTTCACTTTGATACTTTTCAAACACTGATTTCGCCACGTTATTTTTTTCTGGCGTTGGAGGTATGGTAGAAAAAAATAAACACCAACTATTTAGTTGAAACTTTGTTTATTAGTTTACTAGTATACATTTTAACATGTAAATATATTATTCTGTTCTTTTGATTGCTGTACAGTGGACACAAACTTATTACTATTTTTGATTTAAACATTTTTATTTATTGTAACAACTACAATCGACAAGACAATCATCACAAAAAAACAAAACTAAAACTCACTAATCTAGTCATGCCCTGGCCAATTCAACTGACAAAACTAAAAAATTCCAAAAAAAAACTCAGTTAAACTTAAACCAAAGAATGACCATTTATGGTTGAAACATGTTACAAAATATTATTTAAAAAAGTTGTAAAAAGAAAAATTATTAAATTTTTTTTCAACTTGGAGACCAAATCATCATTATTTTAATTTATTTAACCAAATTAAATTTTTTTAGAATGTTGGGTGGAGTGAATAAAAATTAAGCAAAGCTTTTACTAGCATTTTAGAACATTTTTGAACAAAATGTGTGAATGAAACTTTAATGCCCAAAATACATGTGTAGAAAGTCTGCACGCAGTGTTGCATGCATATCTGCATCTAAAATAGATGTGCAGAATTTTTAGATATTTGACGTGCAGAATTTTCGAAACAACGACAGTTCGTGTTCTTACGTATTATGATAAGTGAATGATAAGTGATTATAAGTGAAAGTTGTCGCAATTTAAAGAAAACTATCTTTTTAATTAAAAGATAGAAGAAAATAATTGAATCGTTGCCTGTAAAAACGTTTATGTCTAAATTAAAATTTAAGTTCAAATTACATATACCACTGTTTCCGATAATCCTTCCCAAAAATTTATTTATTTACAATAAATATACGAAAAGATATAAATAAATAAATAAATAAATAAAATGAATAAAATAAATAAATAATATTAGTTTTAATTATTTTATAAGTTGGATTATTTAGAATATTTGAATATCTTTATAAACAAATAATCATTACAAAAATAATTTCATTTTCAAAAAAATATCATTCATTTTTATTTGAGTTATAAAAAAAATAATTTATTTTCAAACAAAATGTCAAAATCATCCATTTTTATCTGAGTTTTCAAGTAGTTTTTGTTTTTTTTATTGTGGTAGCACTGCCTCTGTGCAGCGAAATTAGAATTAGAGATATCTTGCAGAATTTTTCTGCATGCAGAATTTACATGTAATTGCTCTCATATAACAACACATGTTCTAATTTCGCTGCATGCAGAATTCTGCATATGTATTTGGACCATAAGTATTTGCTTTTGCTTGAGTACTAAAATTTATTTCAACATTTGCTACTTAATTGAAATTTCCCTAGCAGGTTCTTAAATTTTTGTGAATAAAACCTAGAATGTACTTAATTTTTCAAGAACATTCTGAACATTTTTTAAGTATGATCTGAAGCATCTTAAATTCTACATAACCTAAGAAAGAAAAGAAATGGCAGAATTTATCAGAATACGTAAAAGAAAATTATATTGTGAAAGACGGGCAAATAGTGTTAACGACTAAAAAAGTTGAACCGATTTACCGAGGCGAATGTTGAAAAATTATCCAACCTGTTATTGAACCCGAACGAAGCGTTAAAACCAAAAGTGGAGCATTAACATCAAAACAAAGAATGGAAATATTTTTGAGGTACATGGCAGATCCTGGATTTCAAATTGGTGTAGAAGAGGATAGTGGGGTACACCGGACAAAATAATAACGAAGATCGAGAAGTTTATTAAGTTCCCAAAAACAACAGAGGACATAAGGATCGCAAAATCCAAATGAAATGCTAAATTCAATTTTCCGGGTGTTATTGGAGCTATAAACTGTACATATGTCGCGATTCCCAAGCCAAAATATCATGGCGATGAATACGTCAATAGAAAGGGTTTCACGAGTCTAAATGTACAAGCTACCTGCAATGCAAAATAAATCTTCACAAGTATTGACGCTAAATGGCCGGGTTCATAACACGATAGCCGGGTTCTAAAAACCTCGCCATTGCAAGTTTGTCTTGCAACAGTTGAACCATCGTACATTATTTTTGGTGACTCTGGGTATGAAATACGGCCTCGGTTAATGACCCCATTTAAAAACTCAAAAACTAATACAGAAAAGTGTTACAATACGGTACATGAGAAAAAAAGTCCAAGCGGCACGTATATCCGCTAGAAATAGGTAGATTTCGAGATCAGACAGTTTTGTGTGCCAGTAGAATCTGATGTATCAGATACGTTTAAACAAAACAAACTAATTTCAAACAGATATCGAACAAATTTTAAAAAGAAAATTAGCTACCTACAAGCAAAATTATATCTATCCAATTTTGCAACAAACAAATATAAAATCTACCACAGAACATGTGTGTGATAATTTATGACACAAACCTACTCTATATCATATGTTGTGAAATTACTGCAAAATATCAAAATAGTTTATTTCTAAGAAAAAAAATTAATTTCTTCTATTCAAATCTTTTATTTTTTGACTGTTATAAGGTTGACATTGACTGTTATAAGGTTTTTGGAAATTGTAGTTGGGGATTGTTGCAAACTTTTTTGTTGAAGCCAACAAGTCAAAAACCTCTAACTGCAGAGGTTTATATTTATAAGAAACGGATTAAAATGTTTCCACAGATTCTAAATCTATGAAGATTTTAAAAATATTAGTATCCAAACGGCCGTTATAACGGATTAAAAAAACCACTTTTTTTTCTAGTATAAAGCCTATAGTTCCTTAACCATGTGTCAGATTTTTCTGATTTACGAACTTGTCCAAGATATTAATAAAACACACATTTTTAAGAAAGGTTTTTTTAACTGGCTCCACAAATGCAACCATGAGAGCGCCGGTTGATTCAAACGCATTTTGTGTTTTACAAGCTTTTTTGTTGGAGCCGTTCACTCAGAAACCTCCAACTGCAGAGGTCGTTTTTTTGAAAGAAACTGATTGAAAAGGTTTTAAAAATTCTAAATTTATGAAGTTTTTAAAAATATTAGAATCCAAACGGCCGTTATAACGGATCTAAAAAACAGAGTTTTTTTCTAGTATAAAGCCTCTAGTTTCTTAACCATGTGTTGGATTGGGCTGATTTACGAACTTGTCCAAGATATTAACAAAACGCACATTTTTAAAAAAGGTTTTTTGATCTGGCTTTATAAATGCGACCGTGAGAGTGCCGGTTGTTTCAAAAAAAAAATTTTTTTTGCAAACTTTTTTGTTGGAGCCGCTCACTCAGGAACCTCTAACTGCAGAGGTCTAGTTTTAAAACAAATTGATAAAAAAGGTTCCAAAGATTCTAAATTTGCTAAATTTTTTGAAATATTAGTATCCAAACGGCCGTTATAACGGTTTTAAAAAATCAATTTTTTTCAGAAAAAAGCCTCTAGTTTCTTAACCACGTGTCGGATTTTGCTGATTCACGAACTTGTCCAAGATATTATTAAAACACACAAGTACAAAAAATTTTTTTGATCTACCTCAACAAATGCGACCGTGAGAGTGCCGGTCGTTTTCGTTATATCTCATATCGTTTATATATATATATATATATATATATATATAAATTTTTTTTTTTTTTTGTTTTTTTGTCTCCGCTTATCATATATAGTCGTTTGGCACAAAAATTTTTCCGAAATTCCGAGATGAAGCCCATTGCAATAGGTAGATTTTTATATGAAATCTACCTAAAATCGGGTTATAATAGAGAGATGTTTTGGGCATGTGAAACGAAGATTCCTCATTCTTAAATACGGTGTTCAAACGTCATAAGAGAAAGTGCCAAAACCAATAATGATTTGCTGTGCACTATATAATATAGTAAAAGATTTTCAATAACAAAAACAAACAAAAACTTCAAAATTCAACGTTAGTTGTCACATAAAAGCAAATGCTACTAGATTAATCTAGGTATAATTAGAATATAATTTACAGGGAAATTCTTAAATTTTATAGCAAAAGGTCAAAGTAAAAGTATTTGATTATTCACAATATTTTCAGAATACGCTTTTAAACCAAGATCATACTTCTGGCAAATGCTTTTGCTTATTCTTCTAGCATTTGCTTAGTCTATACCCGTTTATTTCACATAGGTCGCGCCAAAAGAATAGTAGATTCTTGTATGAGCTTAGAATGGAGGCAATTCTTCACGAGGATGAAGTTTCCCGAAACGAGCGTAGCGAGTGGAGGGAATCATCCGAGTGAAGAATTGCCATCATCCTATGCGAATACAAGATGCTATTTTATCCACGACTATAAAATATTTCGTTTAATTTCTAGTTTTCATGCAAAAATTTGTATCGCCATATTGAAATAAATACATCAAAGATAGCGAAAAACAAAACAAGTTTGTTGTTTAATTTGTTAGGGGAATATTTAATAAACTATAGAACTGTTAAAGAATTTTAATCAAATTCGCTAGTTGTGGAATGTATACAATTACAATGGAAGACATACGCATGGAAAGCATATATTCTTTAGTAGTCGTGGATAAAAAGAATTCTCAGCATAAAATATCATTTTTCTTTGTAAAAAACAATGATATATTTAATGCTTTCGTTAGTTTTTGTAAGTTTTTCCCTAATTAAGAAAAAAATAGAAAAAATTTAACACAAGTTTCCGGTCAGGTTTAGATGTACTTGTCTGGAATGTTTTAAATACTTGTGTTGTTACACAAGTGGGTTGAAAATATTTTACTACTTTCGAAGAAGTCTATAGTATATTACTATAGGGCGGAAAATGGAAGTACACCGATAACGAAATATCTTGCCCATTACAGTATGTATAAGAGAAATGGAGTTTTTCTCTGAAAAAATCCATAATATACATTCGGACTGTAAGTATATGGTTACAACGAATGTTTGTCGTTATCAGTTACCTTCCAGCTGGCTCTGCTCCGCTGATTTCCTAATTGCTGTTGACAGTTTTTCTTTAGTAAGACGAATAATCTGTCTGCACAAGACAAGAATTCTGTCTGCACGTGTGGGTTCTGTTGTGATTTGTACTATTTTTACTAACTAACTTAATCCTTACTCAATAGAATTTGGTATAGATTTTCTGGCTCAATAATAGGACGTTTATTGCAATGCAATTTTAAACGTTGTGCGTTTGAGGTTTGATTAATCTATTTGAAAGAATAGATTACGAAAGAAGAATACGAAATTTTATGAAAAAGTCAGAATACTTGAAACCTATAAGTTGTCTAAAAACTAGGAGAAAAACATTATTTTAAAGTGTTATATTTGGAGAATGTAAGGAATGAATATTTCATGCAGTACACAGTTTGTGTTTAACAACTATAAGAAAATTAAAATCCTGAATAAATAACATAACCAAGAAGTCTTAATAAATAAAAATATTGGTTGGTGAAGTTTGTGGGACTTTAGTTTTATAATCACGTACCACAAAAAAACGTTTCCTACTCAATAAGGTAGTACATACTAATAAAATAAAATGATGTTTTCGGCAATTGGTTTTGAGATAAAAAAGAAAGAAAACTTTTTCCAATCTGGTCTCAACTTTCAAATAAAATAATTGTCATATTATTATAGAATTTATATTGTGTTCAAATCGAAGTATTAAATATTGAGCTGGAATTATTTATTTAATAATATTTGTATTTATTTTTCATCAAACAGTAAGTGTTTTAATATACATTAATGTATAACAACACCTTTAAACACGACATTAACTGTGAAGTACGGAGTAACATTGGTAGTACAACCGCTACAATTGGTGACCCCGACGTGATGACTGTTACATTGGTGAACTTGATTGGATCGCCATGAAAGTGGTCACAGAGGTAGTTCCTATAGACAGGATCGAAGCTCGTCAAGTCAACGAAGTATTAGCAGATCATTTAAACCATCTGAACCGGCATATCATTTAAACCCTGCCACTAAGTTCATTTGTTGGTGGCATAAACGCTATATGGACAGCGAGTTAGACATTCAGAAAAGCGTTGTCACTATAACAACTCTAGCTCTATTACACCGAATTCGGAAAACTAAAAAGTCCCTCCATACAGTTGCGAATAAGGATGTTCGTTCGCTGCCTTAAAAGTAATATACAATTTTTAATTGATACAGGAGTCTTTCACAGTTTCTATTCTAAAAATCTATCATGAGACGAACATTTTGTATTCACTGCCGCTAATGGTTCAAATATCAAAACTTTTGGCACTAAATAGCTGTCTTGATCTGAACCCCGTCATGTATTACGACATCCATTTGCCGTTGCGTCAGTCAATAAACCAATAACAGGTGCTGACTTTCTTTCAAAATTCGGAATTATTGTCGACCTAAAGCGTAAGCGCTTTCTTGATGAAAGAACAGCACTTACGGTGGAAACTATTTTATCTAATGATAAAACGCTTAAACCGAGACAGTTTACCATAAATGGAACATATGAATCCATTTTCAGCATAGATATGACGGCCTAGGAATATACAATGTGGTTCATCGAAAAATCACAATAGGACGTCTTCCTTATTGTAGATCACGTCAGGGAGCCTGGAGCCTGAAAAGTATAACATTGTCAAGAATGAGTTTGATCAGATGGTTTAACTAGGATTAGCAAAGCCTTCTTCTTCATATATGTATCGTCACCGCACCATTTTGTACCCAAAAAAGAGCCAAATGATTGGAGGCCCTGCGTGGACTACTGTCGTCTTAATACGGCAATGATACGAAATCAGTATCCTATTCCCCGCATATTCAAGATTATTCAATGGACCTGTATCGTTGCACACTTTTTTCAAAAATTCATCTAGGAGGTTCTTACTACAAAAAACCTTTAGCTGCAGTAGATCTACACAAAACTGTAATAACGGTTCCATTTGGTATCTTCGAGTTCAATAGAACGCGTTATAGTTTAAATAACATGGCACATACCTTTCAGCGTTTAATAGATGGAGTTACCAAAGGGATGGATTTTGTTTTCGTATACATTGACGAGATTGTGGTGACAGAAAAACAACAAAAGCATTTACCCAGTCTTTTCGAAAGACTTGCTGATTTTAATATTAATATCAAGCTGTCTAAATGCATTTTTGATGTTCCTATCCTAAATTTTTTAAGCCTGTAACGACGGACTATTTTTAATTTTTACTGTAAAATAATAGTATTCATATTTAAAGAAATTCGCTAATAATCAATTAAATTATTTCTCTTCAATTGTAACAAGCGTAGGCACATTTGTTTGTACTTTTTTGTTGATGGTGTTGATTCTAACGTTGATTCTTACAATGGAGTCAAATTCAGATGATTGTAAGGTAGAGCAGGGCGGTAGTGAAACAACGGCTTTGTGAATAAATTTTATTTTTATTTATTTTATTTATTTATTTAGCGTATGGTTGTTTTGTGACACTTTAAAAATTAAACTTAAAATAGGTAGACTCTTCTATGAAATCTACTTAAAACAAAACATGGATAAACATTGAATGAACTTACAATCTATTTGATTACGCGTCTTTTAGTAAAAAAGTAAAGAGTAAAATATTTGAACATTGGGCAGTACATTTGAACATTAGATGTTTACATCGAGCGAGTTTATCCATGCTACTACATCGGGAGTTGTCAAATGGATGTCTGAGATGTTGCCATTGTACCATCGAATTAGACACACAGTTGCAATGTGTTTTATGGTTTGTTGTGGAGCGCCGCAGTCACACTCAGGGGACTCTGAAATGCCCCACTTGTAGAAAGAATCAGCACAACGTCCATGATTCGTTCTTATTCGGATTAGTGTAGTCCAGGTATGACGTGGCAGATCGAAACCAGGTTGGGTAGAAGACGGGTTAGTAATAGAAAGGTCAATTGTGTTGTAATGATGCCAGGTCCCAGGCATCCAAGATATTAAAATTAGTTGCCAGTAGGTTGCTGGCAGTTTTATGTGGAGGCTTTCTTGACTTCAATCGACAACGAGTGTGGCCACCGTAATATTCGTGCAAGGGTAACGTGATGTTGTTGGTTACCTTTTTATGTTCACGCATGAGAGCATGCGAGCATCTGAGTGCAGGTGGAGCGATATTGCTTAACACAGGGAGCCAGGGTAAATAGGTGGATCTGATAGTACCATTTATAGTACACATCGTGGCATGCAGCCGTAAATAAATAAAACTCATTTATGTATATATTGATGAAGATGATGAAAATTTATTGAAATAAATTGATTGATAATTAGGTGATAATGTGCAACCGAGTGGATAGTGTTGATATTATGTATATAACTGAAGGGAAGAAATGTACGTAATATGGTAGACAAATATGTACTGGAGGATAAATTGGGAAATAAATTGTATGAAAAAAAAAGAAGTATTTAATTCGGGATCGCTAAGCAGAAGAATTCTGACGATGTAAGAAAAAGGAGAGAGTTATATCAACATTCTAACACAGTACTAGAATTGGATCATCCATCATATACTGCATAACTGTAAGCACTTTTTGATTTGACTTATATAATTTTTGTGTTTTAGTTCTTTTTTGTATTAAATTATTTAGTTTTTGTTATATTCAGTATATAATTTAAATTTTTTTATATGCATTATTCTGAGATTCATAAATAAGAGATTTGCAAGTGTAATTTGTTTAAAGTAGATTCAGTTTTTCGGTTTAATATTACAGTTTGGTTTACAAAGTCCAATTTTTTCTACAAGCTATGAATTTTCGCAAACGGCATATTACCATCTAAGGTTCAAATCCCTGCTATTAGACAATTTCCTCAGCCAACATGGCAGAATTGTTAGCACCAGTTCACACCCACCTCGCAGCCCTTATAAAACAAGGCAAGAAAGAAAAATTTCCTTGGCCTGTTGAATGTAGTGCAGTTATTGACCTTGCCAAACAAGCACTGGAGCGTATAACACTTCTGGCATATTCTCAACAGAACTATTTTTTCTGTTTAAAAATGGCTGCTTCAGGTACTGCGTTAGGAGCAGTACTAGAACAGTAGGTAGATAAATGTTGGCAGCCATTAGGATTTTTCTATCGCAAGCTTTTGCTGAAAACAAATATTCTGCATTCGATCGTGAGCTTTTAGCAATATTTGCTACGATCAAACATTTTTGATATTTGAACGAGGGTCACAAGCTCACTATGTTCACTGGCCACAAACCTCTGATTACTACTACTACAACCAAAACGGAGCGTAGCCCCACACAGGCTAGTCATTTGGACTATGTGGCGCAGTTTACCATTGATATTACATATATATCAGGAAAAGGGAAGGTGGTGGCCGATATAATTTCACGATTTCATGAGGAGATGGCTTTGTCTATACCGGGTTGGATATATCTCAACTCATTCAACTTCAGAAATCCAGTTGTTTTAAAGACAAAAAGTTTTAATTTCAAATTGGAACTCATCTCTTGTGAAAACGCTCATAAACCAATTTGGTATGAGACTACCTCGGGAAAAGTTCGTCCCTATAAGACGTAATATTTTTAACAATTTACTCATGTTGTCCCTCCCAGGTGTGCGTGCTTCACGTCAGTTAATTTCTACTAGGTACTTTTCACATATAGACATCATGGCGCGTCTTCCTCCTTCTCATGAATATGAATACATATTGGTAGTTGTTCGGTCGTGAAATCTATCTATCTTCTATCTTCTTTATCTTCTTTATCTATTCTATATCTATATATCTATATCTATATATATAAATAAAAATGTAAATGTTTGTTTGTTCAAAATAGGTAATCCCGGAAAGTACTGGATCGATTCATTTGAAATGTGGACACAATGTTGTATTCAAAAACAATAAGGTTTTTATGCAGTTTTTTTTATCCAATTTATCAAAAATATTGGTTGATTACCGGTCAATTGTATCACAAATTCAATTGTTGATGGTTGTTAATGTCTTTGTTTGACACAACAACACTTTGACTTTAAATGGACTTTATATGGAAGTCCAACCCGGGTTTCGATTTTTTTGAAAACCAGATTTCACGAAAAAAACGAATCTGTGCATTTGTTCAAAACAGCAGTTGACATGATGTATATGATACATACAAGTTTTATTAATTCAGTTTGACAAAACGCCTGCTAGAAGACATGCGTGAAAAGATTCAATGCTCCAACTATAAACGAAGTGACAATTATCGCATAAAATAAATATGAGCAATTTCACGCAAGTTCAGCAAATTTTTGGGAAATTTTGACTTGACCCCCTTTAATTTTGATTATTTTTTGTTTATAGATAGTCTTTCATAAATAAAAAATACAAGTTCTCTTAGAATTTTTTTTTTTCGACCAGGGGTCTTTACAGGGTGCCCCTCAATTTTTTGTTATTTTGTGATGTGAGTGCATTTTGACGAGCGATTGTAGAAAAACTACTCTGAAGGAAAATTATAAAAACTAGGAGGGCCCGGCGTGCTTCGCTACGCTTATAAATAAAGTTTTTGCGTAGACATTTTGTTAGAAGCAATGTAGAAGCAATGATTTCAAAAAATGGTAATGAGAAATGCTAGCATATAATTTTTAATTTTTCCTTTTAAATATATGAATGAAAAATAATCAGAACTCTAGCTGATCATTTCGGATATATGAAAAATTAGCGATCAAATAAGTTTTCAAGAAAGCTTATTTGATCTCTAACTTATTTGATCGCTATCCGCTATCCGCTATCATGTATCCGAACTGATCAGCCAGAGTTCTGATTATTTTTCATTCATATATTTAAAAAGAAAAATTGAAATTTATATGCTAGCATTTCTCATTACCACTTTTTGAAATCATTGCTTCTACGTCAACAAAATGTCTACGCAAAAACTTTATTTATAAGCGTAGCGAAGCACGCCGGGCCCTCCTAGTATTTATTAATCATTTCATTTCCACACGCATAAGAAAAAGTAAAGAGGTGTCAAGGGACACCCGGATGGAACGAAGTTCCTTTCGATTAATTAGTGAAGGAATGGTTGTAATAAAAAAAAATTTATTTTTTTAAGTTTGGGAAATTTGGGAAATTGTTTCTCTAATTTCTAATCAATAGAAAATAAAAAACTTAGTGAAGGAATTGTAATAAAATTTTGTTTTTCAGGGTGTCAAGGGTGTCAAGGGTCAAGGGTGTCAAGGGTCTCAAGGGTGCAAATGCCACCATGCTCACCGGACCCCTCCACAAAATGTCTACGCAAAAACTTTATTTATAAGCGTTATTATAAGCGTTATTATAAGCGTTCTGATTATTTTTCATTCATATATTTAAAAAGAAAAATTAAATCAGTAAATTATTTGTGATATAACATCACCCCGATGGAAAATCTCCCATCAAGAATAATATAAGAACTGAATCTAAAAAATTATGGTGCAAATTATGAAACTTTTTGCAATCCATACAATTTTAGAGCGATCTAGTTTCAAACCAATGAGAAAATTTTAAACTTTAAAAAAGTTTATCATTCTCATCAGGGCTAGCCGACTATATAAACTCAACCAAAAAATGTCAACGCTAATGAATATAAACCAAAAATTAGGTTACAACTCTAGCGAAGTGTAAAAACAAAAAATTTACATAATCATAAATTTAATAGATTCAGGTTTAGTCAATTAATTTCTCTGGTGATCACTGTTTTACTGCTAGATTCAAAGATATTTCCATGAAAGAAGACTGTATGAAGAAATCAAAATTATTTGGACCGATATTAATTAAACAATTATTTGAAGGAGAATCTTCACCAACAAAAAAATTATATATTGGAGATAGACTAATCAACTTTTATTCTAACTTGTTGGCAGAGAGCAAAAAACTAAAAAATCAAAAAATGATTTCTTCAGTATGGTTTAATAAAGGTCGTATTTATATTAGACTACCAAAAATAAACAACACAGAATCTTCTCCTCTGGCTATTAATTCCTTGGAAGACATCTATAAGCATATAAATGATGACAAGAATAACATTAACAACAACACACTATCACATCAAGAACTCCATGAATAATTATCGAATCTATAATTGGATTGCGAAACTGTAGCATTTGCTGTAGCATTAATCTTAAGTTTTTAATTTCTCAATTTCTTTAACAAAACAAACTACTAAAACTTAATATAGTTTATAGATTCTAATATAACACAGGTTGTATACCAAATTTATTTAATATTATTACAAAAACTATTGATTCATATTTTATATATTACATACATATGTACATATTTTTTTTTTCTTTTTTTTTAGAAAAAATTTACATCAAAATTTGCAATACTGTAACGCATTTAATATTAATCATATATACAAACGGTTATTTTTTTTCGGAATTTATATCAGTTAAAAAAAATGGCACAAACGGATTACATATGTTTAAATGACCAGGTATCTATTAAATATCACTCGAAAGTGTATTATGGTAATACCGTAAACTCAATCAACTGTATTTGTTTAAATGTACATAGTATACGCAACAAATATCATGAGGTGGTAAATTTGATAAACTCATTTAAAATTGATATACATATAATTGCATTCACAGAAACATGGCTATATGAGAATGAAAATAAATTTTTTGGCATTCCAGGCTATACAGCATTTCACTCAAATAGACCTATAGACTCTCGGCTTGGCCGTGGTGGAGGAGCTAGCTTATATATAAAAAACGAACTTTCTGCTAATCTTGTTAGAACCAATAATTATGACGATATTAATATAGTTGTTGTTAGAATCAAGGAACTTAATATAAATATAGCATGCATATATAGATCAACTCAATCTAAAGTAGATGAATTTTTATATTTCGTCGCTTTAATAATGAAACAACGTATGCTATTTATACGTTGTTTTTATATAATAAGTGCGCTGCATTCCCCATAAGGGTATCTTTGAATTGGCGTTTTTACATTTTCGAATTATTTTATGACTGGGGGTAAGAATTAATAAATTATAAATTAACGTCCATGCAAATGCATGCGCACATCAAACTTTAAACTCAAATATATCGAAACTATACTTTTGCGTATACGTCGTTTCATTATTAAAGCGACGATTTATTAGAAAACTTACTTGCACATACGACAAAAATTATGATAATGGGGGATATCAATATAGATCTACTGGATAGTAACGACACTAGAGTGAACACTTATATTGACCTTGTGGTATCAAATGGTTTCATATTCTTAAATAGTATTGAAACAATGTTTGCAACTCGTGTCTCCCAAACATCAACTACAATCTTAGACCACGTCCTAACAGATTTGGTTACATATAATTATAACTTTTCGATAAAAGATGTCTCATCCTTAACGGATCATAAAATGGTTGCGCTAAATTTTGATATTTCTCATATAAAATCAAAAGATCTAATTCAATATGATGTTTTAAATTACACTGGTATAAGCAATGATCCTTTCTGGAATGATTTGGACCAATTTGCCGATTTCGATGAATTTATATATACCTTAAGTGATTTGATTTCCCGTAACCAACGTAAAATTAAGTTGAAAAAGACAATTGATCCATTACAACCTTGGATGACTCAAGAGATTAAAGAATTATACAAGGTTAAAGAAAAATTCTTTAGATTAAAAAAACGTTTTCCAAATCATGAATACATAGTGGAACGTTATCATGCCTATAAAAAAAATCTAAATAGGAAGATACGCCATTCTATTCTTGAATATAATGGTAAAAAGTTCCAAGATAGTTTGACAAATCCAGTCAAATATTGGGAAAATATTAAAGAGGTAGTTTTTCATTCCACTAAAAGAAATGCTTCTAAAAATATTCATCTTAAGCACAATGATGTTATAGTGGATGACCAATCTGAAGTTTCTCAAATTTTTTTGTAAATGTTGGTACTAGCTCATCGACTTATCAATCAAACATAAATAATAGAATTTCTTCTCCTATCTATAATATTGCAAACCCGTTTAGTATTAAAAAAACTACAGAATATGAAATCCAACACATTATAAATAAACTTAATGTCCGAGCAGCTACGGGACTAGATAATATTTCAACCAAATTTCTAAAATTGTATTCTATTCTTCTGTGTCCTGTAATCTCGAAGTTAATAAATATATCGATAGAAAATAGCATATTTCCTCAATCATTAAAAGCAGCCAGAGTTATTCCAATCTATAAAGAAGGAAATAGTTTGGACCCAAGCAATTACCGTCCTATTTCAATTTTAAACTCAATCTCAAAAATCTATGAGAGAGTGCTATATAATCAACTGCTTAATTTTTTAGAGTCTAATAAAATACTCTCTGAAAACCAGTTTGGTTTTACAAAATCATCTAACACGACAGCTGCATGCATAAACCTAACTGACTTTATCAGTTCCAATCTTGATAAAAAAAGATATGTATCGTGTTTGTTCTTAGACATCAAAAAAGCATTTGATACACCGGAACACCCTATTATAATTAAAAAACTAGAAGATATGTCGCTCACGGAAAACCAAATATGCCTTTTTAAACAATACCTGCTTAACAGAACACAAATAGTTATTGTTGGTGGAAAAGCAAGTCAACCTTATACTATAAAAAAAGGAGTACCACAAGGCTCCATTCTAGGTCCACTTTTTTTTAATATTTTCATTAATGATCTTACTCTGTTAAAATTATTTGGAAAAATTCAACTATATGCCGATGACGCGGTTATTAAATACGAGAGTTCCTCCCTAGAAGATCTGTACAAAGATATGCAATACGATCTTAATATTATTCAGAACTGGTTTAACGAAAACTGTGTAGCTATAAATGTAAAAAAGAGTAAATATATGGTTTTTGAGAAAAATCGAATAGACTTTCAGCAGTGCGACTTGCTTTATAAGCTGACTTATAACTGTGAATATATTGAGAGAGTTGAGCAATATAAATATCTTGGACTTCTGATTGACCACCAACTAAAATGGGACAAGCACGTCGATAAAATCAAAAGTAGTATAGTTCCATATATTTTCACCCTAAAGAAGATTAGCAAATTGGTCCCAAATAGAGATTTATTTATGATTTATAACTCGTATATTTTATCTCAAATAGTGTATTTAAATCCTATCTGGAGTGGCTGTTCAAAAAAAAAGATGAAGGAGCTTTTTATCTTGCAAAAGAGAGCAATTAAATATATAAATAAATTGCCTTACACATACTCAACTGAACAACTATTTTTACGTCACCCACGCTATACATCATTATATATTATAAATAAAACTGAATTAATACTAACCGTATTTAAAATTATTACAAATAGAATAAAACATTCATTTAATCTAACCAAAGCGTCTGACAGGCATTCACACGACACACGTCAACGGTCTAACTATCTAATTGATCTCTTTAGATCCCGAATGAGCCTTCATAATGTACTATATAATAGTTTGAATCTATATAATTCCCTACCGTCAGAAATTAAGGATGAACAAAACTTAAAACGTTTCAAAACAAAGCTGAGAAAGTATTTAGCTTAAAACACAATAAGATCAAAGTTTAGTAATGCCTATAAATTAAGTTTCTTCTCTAACCCATCTCGCAATGTAATTAAAAACGTGTTATAATAGCCCACATAGTTGCAATGATATCTAAGTCTGGAGCAACAATACTTAAAAATAAAAGAAAAAGAAAGAATATGTACATGTGAATTTAATTAAGTAAATAAAATTGAAGTATATACTTTAATTTCTTAAAATACTAATTTTGTTTATTACGTATATGTAATTTAATCTTAAACAAATTATTCTGAATAAAGAAAAAAAAAAAAAAAAAAAAAAAAAAAAAAAAATTAAAAATCTGCGTGCCAGTGTCATGTCTCGAAATATCAATCAGCCAAAACTTTGCAATGTCACGAGACTTGCAGAAAAAAAAATTAATGAGCAACAAAATTAATGAGCAATACTTTTAAATTGATTTTGTTTCAATAAAATCTAAGTTAAGGGAGGTGCTGATATAGTTAAGAAAAATAAGAGACTTGTTAAATTTATAGGGCATACATTGATAACGCATTTGAAAAAAAACCATTTAATCAAAGTACTAAAAAACCCTAAAATAAAATCCTCAGCCATTAAACGCCTTATGAACTTTTTACCTGTAATAAACATAAACAATAAATAATTAAAATAACAAAACCAATACTTACCTTGACAACAAAAACAGATAAACAGGTTGGATGGTCAGTTTTCAAGACGCAAGTCGTCGTTTGACCGTTTTTAAATTCTGAAGCACATTACTAGAATATTAATTAAAAAAAACAAAAATTATTCCCCTCCTGAATATTTTAAAAAATGTTAGTAACATATGTACCTTTCATATATGTTAAAAAATCAAAAATTTTCAAAATGCGCATTTCTAGAAAATCGATTTTGAATTTTTTGCCGTTATTTTTCTAAAAGAAAATGTTCAAGGTTATACAATTTGAATTACTATTTTGATTAGCTCTGTTTAATACCTACATTTTGAGCTATATAACATTAAAATCAGCTCAGTAGTTTTTACTGTAGAGCCATTTCAATACACCAGGTTCGAGCAATTTCTTTATTTTTCGTCACCCTGTATCTAAAGACAGGGTTAAAAAAACAAACTAAAAACGCAGAAAATTTTTTTTATTGATGTCAACGAATTCCAATACCTAAATATACAAAATTAAAACCTCTTTTCCAGACCTTGCTGATTTCACGTGTTTTTCATCTATTAGAAAACGGCTTCAAAAAAAGCGAAATCGTTGTTTTATCATCCCGCTTACGGAAAGGAGGAAAAAATATGGCAACGGATGGATATGAATTCGATGTCCGGAGTTGTGTTTA
This sequence comes from Diogma glabrata, assembly GCA_963693315.1. NCBI lineage: Eukaryota > Metazoa > Arthropoda > Insecta > Diptera > Cylindrotomidae > Diogma > Diogma glabrata. The sequence goes on from CAVNZG010001270.1 coordinate 19,637, forward strand.
AAAGGTGAAAACTCGTCTAAAGATTTTCGCATAAAATTCGTTTCGTAATTCGTCGTCAATACTTGAACGAGATAGATTTGTTTCAACGAGAAACACATATGTATGAAGCAGATAACAACAGTGAAACTTTTTAATAATATCACAGTATTTTATTGGGGCATCAAGAGATGTTGTGATACACTTGATTCATATGTGTATGAATGTCATGCTGGTTCATCTTTTGATTTTGTAACACCATCTTTGGTATGATTAATGTTTTGTATTACATTCTACAAAGCGTTAATGGATGACGCTCCAGATTTGTAAAATAAGTGATTTGTGGGATGCAATTTTTGACAGCTAAATAATTTGTGACAGCTAGATAAATAAGAGATTTCTCAAGTCATTCAATATATTTTTTTGTATTTATTACATAGTTTATATAAATTTTTCTGTGATAAATAAGAGATTTCCAGTGTCAGGGTTTCCGAATTATTTTTATAAAAGTCCAATCGTTTCAAGTTTTTAGACTAAATTTCAATATGTTATGCATATACTAATTCGCGTTAGCAATGTCGAGTTTGCGAACAGTCAGAATTTGCGCACTCATAAACGCCAAAGTTTTTTTCGATTAATATCATAACTCATAATTTTCTGAAAGCAGTTCAACGATTTAGAAAAAAAAAACGAAATTGTAAAAGTTAAAATTCTTAATTTTCCCAAGTTGTAACCAATACCGTATCTAACAAACAAAATGTCAAAACATTCTTTTCCTTATGTCAATCAATCAATTTATTTGAACCCTTTAAGATCTAAAACTTCTTTGTACCATAAAATTGTTTCAAATTTAACTATCTCATATTTCTTATTTAATTTGTTGTTATTATTTTTTTTTAATCAAAATAAAATGGAAAAGATTTTTTTTTTAAATTTTCTTATTACCAATTCTCACAGGAAAAATTGCTGTATAATTCTTTTTAATGCCTGCAGAGGGAAATGGAATAATTTGAATTATTTTTTTTAAATGTAGATAATTTCACTTTCCAAAAACAGAAAAAGTACTTTCATTGGCATGGTAAGTTTATTTGACAGTTATAGTGCCTATCATTTCACGAGATATTTTGAATTTCTTATATTGTCTACGAAATTTCAAAATTTCCAAAAACGTTGTTTTGATACTTAATGGAACGTGTGGAACAATTTTTATAACAATTATTATATAAATATTATTACATAACTGTTCATAAAGGGGCCTGTGCTTCTATGTACATTCAAAAAATCAAATTAAAAAAAAACCTCTCTACCTGACAATAAAAAGTTCTGGGGTCCCCAGATAAAAATTAAAAACGCAAATTCTGCTTACCTGAATCAATACCAGGTGATTCTATTTATCTGAAATAATTTTGTATGCACCAAAAACTTCTTGAGGGCATTCATTCTGTTTTCAAAAAATTCAATTTTTTTTCTATTCCTTCATTCTATTTTTTCTTGATCTTATAAACAAAATTACTTTTCCGAAATATACAATGATAATTATTTTCCCCTTTTTAAAAACAAAAATTATTTCTAATTCAACACAAAATCCATCTGCTAAATCTTCTTATATTCGTACGAGAAGGATTTCTTTTAAATTTGTTGAATTGGTTCAATGCTCATTGCATAAGGAAACGTCAGAAAAGGTAGATAAATCTGAAGACAATAGAATTGAAGACTAACAAAAATCTTTAAATTTTTTTTTGTAGAAATTGTCCCATCAATGAATATAGAAATTGTGACACAAGAAAAGAAAAAAAATCTTTTGTTTTGAAGATAAAAAATTGGTCAAATATATTAAATTAAATAATAGAAATAGAATTAATGCTTTGTTTCCAGTAGTGTTTGTCGACTGGGTAAATTTGTCAATGTGGTGGATTGTAATCTAGGGTTCAGTAGTTCAAATATATTGGTATTTGATTGAAAATAAAATAAAAATGTTTAAAATAGAATAAATTTAGACAGCCAGCTACCGGTTGTTGAAGTGAACTAGACATTTACAGACATTTGGAACGTAAAAGAGGATTTTAAAAACCATGTACGAGTATCATAACCTGGCTATTGGCTTCTATTCGTTAACAGTATATAATCCTAACATATAACTTTACGGCAATGAGAGATACATTTCTCGTAAGTCGTTTCACCAAGCAAGACTAAATCTGCATATTAAATTGTTTTCTACTCTGTAGTGCAAATAAAATATCTTCACGGCACTACTTTTATTAAACTGTTGTGAAGCAGGTCTAACACTTCTGTTAGTAGAATGTAGTGAATGAAATGTTTATATTTAAAATGTTTATATTTATATTTTATAAATGTTACAATCACTTATAGTATAATTCCAGCTTTTATTATAAACATTTATATATTTATTTACTAGGTGGTTCAGTTTTACAATCACTTAAAATATAATCATTCACTGACGAATATATTTAGTTGAATAATCTTTAGTTTTACAAACACTTAAAAAATAATTTCAGCTTTTATTATAAATCAATTTTATTACGTTTCGTTCACGAATTCACTTTATTTTAATTTGTTAACCTGCTGATAGGAATATCTGTTTCTCGACGCACTCACTGATCGGATCGACTGACTGTTAATTACTTGTTTATGGCCTAAACTTGATTTGCTAATTTAACTGCGTAATTAATGCTCTAGAACTCGTTGACCGGATTGACGGTTAAATTACTGCTCGTGTTTTCTTTGGAATTTTGACTTTTGACCTTTTTTGGTTAATTAAAATATTACTTTTATAATTTTAAAAACGATTACGCATTGATTATTGTTTGTTAATCTTGAAACCATTAACCCACTGACCAAACCTTTAGTTTTTTTGGTACAGTTTTTTGTTTACAGTTCTGACCTGGGAAGTCTCTTATGTTTAAAAATAAATATGAATCAAATGAATGAAAAAATTCTTTCTAATTATTAGATAAACGCATTCATTTTTTTTATTACTATGTAAATAGATAATTCTTTTTTCGGCAAACGGCTGTAAAGTTTAACTTTACTGCCGCTAGGGAGTTAGCTAAAGTCTTACTTTTTAGCCTGACAGCAAAAGTAACGTCTAGCGACAGCAAAAGTAACGCCATTTTTATTTTATATTACGGAGGCTGTAAAGTAGCATTTGTTATTTGTTAGTTTGTTATTTTTTCAAACATATTGTATAACCATGACAACAAAAAATAAGTTGATTCTCATATTATGAAATTTTGAAAAGGCTGCTTTGATAAAAAAATTTTATTCATACAAATTTAAATGTTTTTTTCTCTTTTTTGGAAGTAATTATGACGGTACAAATTCATATTTATAAAAAGTTTGATGTATTAATTTCAAATTTATAAAAAATTTAAACGTTTGCCGAAAAAATAGTGTATTTAATTCGGAGCTAAAGTGACTTTTTGTGTTTCGTCTATAATTGTCGGCCTCCCTACGGTCGGCCGTCAAACTATAGACTCAACACAAAAAGTATCACTTTAGCTCCTAATTAAATAATGTACTATTTTCAAGATAAATAAATAAATTTTAATTACATAATTCGACAAACAAATAAATAAATTATTTTTATAGATAAGTAAATAAATATTTTAAATAAATTATTTAAATATTTACAAGTACATAAATAAATAAATTTTTTTTAAATCAATGAATATATAGATAAATAAAGTAAATAAATAAATTTTAATAAATAAATACATAAAATAGAAAAATTTTAATTAAAATTAAAATTAGGTAAAGGTAAAATTTTGTTATTTCGATTAATTCTCAAGACGCTACTATTCCATTAAGTATGGTAAGTTAATGATATCCATTATTTTACGTACACATTCTCAATGTGGTAGAATCATTACAATTAGTTGTTATTCAACTAATCATATTAAATTGGTTTTCAGATTAGTTGAATAACAACTAATTGTAATGATTCTACCACATTGAGAATGTGTACGTAAAATAATGGATATCATTAACTTACCATACTTAATGGAATAGTAGCGTCTTGAGAATTAATCGAAATAACTCTATAAAAATTAGATAGATAATTAATTAGAAATAATTAATTGAATATATCATGTCGTTAGGTCGGCAATCTTTGTGAAACTGTTAACTTCATTGTAATTGTTGATGACGTTTCAATTCACTAACTAAAACTTTCCATAAAACATGTCAATTGAATGGCTCAGTTGATAAAACGTGTATAACACAAGATATCGAATTTGTGTTACTGATGAATGGGGTTCGATACCGCCACGAAACACGTAAAAATTTTTTCTGATTAAAACATGTAAGGTTTAGAGGATTCCAAAACTGGTTTTAGAATTGAAAAATTCCAATTATTCATCCAGTTATTTGAGTTTAACTATTCACAATTTCTCCCATGTAAAATTTTGTGTTCATCGTTAACTAACTTTAATGATGAAAACAAAATTTTTTTCCGTGAGGGGAGGAATGTAGTAAAACCAATTACAGAGTTTTCCTACAACAACTCCCCAAACTATATTCGCAATATCTTCCAAAATTCTACCAATTAATATAAAAACAATTGACCTAAATCGGTCAAAACGGTAAATCGGTCTTAAAACTCAATTAAAATTAAAAACAAATATTTCATAAATTACCTTTACTAAAATATGGGTTATTTCCAAATGATTGTTAAATCGTTTAATTTAAATAAAATCAATTCGCGACATTGGCATTTATATAAAATTTAATGAAAACTAAGTCAGTCGGTCAATTGTTTCGATATGAAAAAACAATAATCAACGCGTAATCGTTTTTCAATTATATAACAAATAGTTTTATTAATAAAAAACAGAGTTGTCAAAAGGAAATCAATAAAATTGATCTTATCAGTCAATTCATTTGTAAAATCAATTGTTTTCAAACAAATCAGTAAAAAAAAAGATAATCGTTAAAAAACAAATCAAGAGTCAGTCGTTTTGCAGTAATTGATTTTTTAAAAAGTTAGTCGTTATAGTTATTTATGTATCAAGGGAATTATGAGGATGTTTACTACCGAGGGAAACGTTGCGAACGACTCCCAGATTCCTTAAACTCATTAAGAATTTTTAAAATTAATCTTAATACACATTCAAATTATACAAGAATTCGCACAAATATAATGGAAGGTTATAGAACCTTTATAATAGATACAGGAGCAGACATTTCTCTCCTTAAAATAAACAAAGTAACGGAGCATGTAATAATAAACGATGAACGATGTAGGATTACAGGTGTGACAAATAATGAAACTTATTCGCTAGGAACGGCAGGAGCAATTTTAAGTATAAATAATAATAATGTGGAACAAGAATTCCACTTAATAAATGAAGAATTTCCGATAGAAACGGATGGCATTTTAGGTAGAGATTTTCTACACAAGAATTGTTGCAAAATAGACTACGAAGCGTATACTATCTCGATACACATTAACGAGGAAGAAATCGTATTACCAATGAACACACGATTACCAGACGAGAGCGGATTCATAGTACCAGTACGATGTCAAATAATAAAAACAGTCAACATAAATTTGGAGGAAGACAGTGTAATACTCAATCAAGAAATTCAAGATGGAGTATTTATAGCAAACGTGATAGTGCCAGCGAACGGAAATGCACAACTAAAATTTTTAAATACGAAGGAACATGACGTTAGAATAAAGGACATTGCTGCAAAAATAGTTCCAATAAAAAATTATCAAGTACTACGAATGGAAAGAAACAGTAGCAATATGACATCAGAACAGCGATTTAATAAGATATTAGAAGAGATAAATCTGGATGAGGTGGAAACTGAAGCAAGGAAATCAACTTTAGAAATTTGTAAACAATACTCAGATATATTTTATGTTTCGGATGAGAAACTATCTACTAACAACTTTTACAAACAAACAATTCCGGTGGTGGACAACAGTCCAGTATACATACAAAATTATAGGTTATCTCAAGCACATTTAAAAGAAATAGATGAGCAAGTAAACAAGCTCATTCGAGAAGACGTGATAGAACCATCACGCAGTAACTACAATTCACCTTTATTAATAGTGCCAAAGAAGAGTGCCAACGACCAGAAGAGCTACAGGTTGGTGGTCGATTTTCGACAGCTAAACAAAAAAAATCATGGAGTATAAGTTCCCGTTAACAAGATTAGATGACATCCTTGACAATTTGGGAAGAGCAAAATATTTTTCGACACTAGATTGAATTTGAAGAAGAATCAAGACACAACATCATTTTCTACGAATAAAGGTCAATTCCAATTTAAGAGATTACCATTTGGTCTAAAGATTTCAACAAATAATTTTCAACGTATGCTAGCAACTGCTCTAGCTGGTCTAGAAGCTGAAGCGTTCCTATACGTTGACGACATCATTATATTTAGATGTAGTTTCAAACATCATAACACAAACTTAGTCAAAACATTTGAACGACTAAGAAAATATTACTTAAAATTAAATGCAAAGAAATGCAACTTTCTAAAGACAGAGGTGACATATATAGGACATCTGATAACCAATGAAGGGATCAAAACCGATCCAAAAAAGTACGAAGTTATTAAGAATTACCCAACACCAATTAATGGAGATGAGACTAAGAGATTTACGTCATTCTGCAATTATTATAGACGGTTCATACCTAACTTTGCAGAGATAGCTAAGCCACTGAATAATTTAACAAAGAAAAATATAACTTTTAATTGGACGGAAGAATGCAAAAACGCATTTATTACGCTTAAACAAAAATTGGTTAATCCACCGATACTGAAATATCCAGATTTTAACGAAACATTTATAATAACGACTGATACTTCAAATTATGCTTTAGGAGCAGTACTCTCGCAAGAAGAAATTGGTAAAGATCTACCTATATCATACGCTAGAAGATCACTCAATAAACACGAAATTAATAAACCAGTCATTGAAAAAGAATTGCTTGCTATACATTGGGCAATAAATTCAGACGCCAGAAAATTTATAGTAATCACGGACCACAGACCATTGATCAGTCTGTTTACGCATCAAAATCCTTCGTCGAAACTTACAAGGATTAGATTAGATCTCTCAGATTATGATTTTGAGATCATATACAAACAAGGAAAAAACAACACTAATGCTGATGCATTTTCAAGAATAAAAATTGACTCCGTTACATTAAAAGCAATGATACCTACATCAATAAATATAGTCACACGAGCAAATATAGTCACACGAGCAATGAAGAAGAAGGAAGAAGCACAGAACATCGAGAGAAACAACAACGCAGAAATGAATAAGGGTGGCCAACTTTATGCATGGAACTGCACCTCGATAGCTGAAATAAAGGATTTAAGAAATTTAAAATTTGATATGAATAAAAGTTTGCAGAATAATGAAAATAATGATAAAATTAAGACATACAGTGATAATCCACTTACGAACTTAGGTTCTATGAAGGAGAAGCTGGGATGTAAAGTAAGATATGATTTTGATAATTTAGCGCATATAGATGAAAATAATAATATATTGATCAATGATAAAGAAGTTATAGTAGAATACAGTGATAATCCACGTACGAATTTAGATTTTATGTTGGAGAAGCTGATATTAAGCATGCATGCAGAAAACATAGAAAAATTAGCGCTTAGAAGCAATGATATGATATTTACGCGTATTGATATAAATGAATTCAAAGGAAGATTTAATAGACTGCAGTCGGAATTAAATAAAATAAATAATAAGCAAACGAATTTAAAGTAATAATATATGAAGCTCCAATAAGAATTGAAAATACAGATAGAATGCTCGAAATAATAATAGTAGATTCTTGTATGAGCTTAGAATGAAGGCAATTCTTCACGAGGATGAAGTTTCCCGAAACCCCTTGATCCACGACTGTAAAATATTTCGTTTAATTTCCAGTTTTCATGCAAAAATTTGTATCGCCATATTGAAATAAAAACATCAAAGATAGCGAAAAACAAAACAAGTTTGTTGTTTAATTTGTTAGGGGAATATTTAATAAACTATAGAACTGTTAAAAAATTTTAATCAAATTCACTAGTTGTGGAATGAATACAATTACAATGGAAGACATACGCATGGAAAGCATATATTCTTTAGTAGTCGTGGATAAAAGAATTTCATGAGACTAGACATTATGGTGGTCATGCTGAAATTAGAGAAACAATTAACAATTGTGAACAATTTTTGTCCGCATGGAGGGATCAGTTTTTATTGTTTTGAAAATTTTTTTATTTTTGATCTACGGGTGTGACAACCCCGCGTACTCCAGTCCCTGCTATTGGCATACGAGCTAACGTGAGATATCACATACCACTGGCAATAGCAGTGAGATATCACTAGCCAAGGTGACATCTTAGGGGTGGTGGCGGATGAACTGTATTCAGTCAACGTAGCACCCTCAATCTTAGCTGTGAAATAATCCTTGATGACGGGACGCTATTGTTTCCTTGAAGAAACGACCCTTCATAAAACTATGTGTGGGCTTTGATCTTCAAGAAAGACTGTGCGTCGCAGGATCTAGGAATATGCAACCGGCTGGATTATTGGCAACTACATTTTTGTTTTGTTTTAGCAAATTTTTGTAAAATTTGCTATTTACTTTTTAATTTACTTTTATTTTCTCTATTCTATCATAAAATATTGGCCTATGTCATATTTTGTCAGTGATAGGATTTTTTGTTTAGTTATCCATTCTTTACCAAAAAATATAAAAAAACAAAAAAAGAAAGATTTACGTCCATCAACACCTTTGAACGTATGTTGTTGTGGGACCTTGGTCTTAAAAGGTATTTATGAGTTATTGTGACACATATTGTAATTCCTACTACACAACACATTTTACTAAAAAAAATTGCGAAGATAAAACAACGTTATAATTTTAAAAATTTGAATAAACTGGTTAAAAATTATATAAATAAATGCGAATTATGTACTAAGAACAAACAATATAGGAATATAAGAGAAAAATTAACCATAACTGAGACTCCGAAGACTAGTTTTGAGATCATTTCAATGGACACAGTAGGTCCATTGCGACTAACTAACGTAAACTGATATATACTAACTATTCAATGTGAATTAACCAAATTTGTAGAAGCTATCCCATTAGAAAATGAAGAAGCAAAAACGATAGCAAAGGCTTTATTAGAGAAGTTCCTTCTGAAATATGGAAATCTCAAAATTCTAAAAACAGACATGGGTACTGAATTTGTGAATGAGCTAATGAAACATGTATATGCATTATTTTCAATCTCGCATGTAACTTCAACACCTTATCATCACGAAACCCTCGGTTCCATTGAAAGGAATCATAGAAATTTGAATGAGTATTTACTTGCGTTCACAAATGACAATAACTGGGAGGAATGGATACCTTACTTTGTATTTTGTTACAACATAACTCCACATACGGACACAAACTATTCTCCTTTTGAGCTGAGTTTCAGTAGATTAGCTACGTTACCAACTGACGAAAAATTTTTATCAAGTGCACCATTATACAATATTGACGACTATGCTCAAGAATTAAGATATCGCTTACAACAGTGTCAAAGCAAATGAACTCCTACACTTAGCAAAGATCAAGCGGAAGGAAACCTATGATCTAAAAGCAAATCCCATAGAGTTAAAAATTGGAGAATTAGTCTGGTTAAAAGCTGGTGATCGAAGAAAATTAGATCCACCATATTCAGGAGTCAGGACCCTATGAGGTTCTAAATATAAATGAAACTAATGTTAAGATAAAGAAAAATAACACTATTAAAGAAGTGCATAAGAATAGACTTTAAAAAATCCTACTACTGAAAACTTATAATCAATATTTTATGTAATATTTTATAACTAATATTTTAAAGTATAAGAAACAAAACAAAAAAAATTTTTTTTATATAAAAAATTTTTTTTTCCCCAAAGAATAATGGTGTAGTACATTTCAAATATGCTACCACTGGTGGTACCACTACCGCAGGCCGAGGGCTATTATCAATACCACTTGCTTGAGGAATTTTCCAAAAAATTATGAGAATTTATCAACGAACGAAGGGAATCCGTTTAGAAAAAGTTTTGCCATTTTTCATTTCTTTATATATTTTTTATGAATTATACGTTGGCCTACTGTGATATCAGTTAATTATTTCAAAATAAGACTGATAATTTTTAATATCCCAGTAGGCCAGACGTATAAATATTTTATGAATGATGTCATTACATTTTAGAGAATTTCATTGGTTTAAATTAAAATAAAACTAAGGCAAAAAATGTTCAGTAGTAAACTCCCAAGGGCGGTGATAATTCAAAATAATTTTTTCCAAAAATTTCGAAAGCAAGTATATTCACTGTCACTTGCCTGAAGAATTTTCCCAAAAATTATGAGAATTTATCAACGAATGAGGGGAATTCGTTTAGAAAATTTTTTGCCATTTTTCATTTCTTTATATATTTTTTATGGATTATACTACTGTGATATCAGTTAATTATTTCAAAAATTATTTGATAATTTTTAATATCCCAGTAGACCAGACGTATAAATATTTGTTATTAGTATAATTCAAATGTTATTGGTGAAATTGAATGATGTCATTACATTTTAGAGAATTTCATTAGGTTAAATTAAAATAAAACTAAGGCAAAAATTTTCACTATAATAATTGATTAAAGCGCTAATTTAGACGATTTCCAATTTTTACACCACACAGATTTTTTTATAATTTTCTATGTATGCACTTTTCTCATATATACATATTAACAATTACAATTACAATTTTGCAGTGCATAGTTCACACACTCACAGTATCCAGTCTTTGAATTATTATCAAAAAAGTGCAATTGTTTGGATTCGAGCTTGATTCACTCAAAATTTTGACAAAATTCACAGTGGAAGGAAACTTAGTAGAGTTTTAACGAAAAGTAGAGCGAAGTGTTAAATAATTATATTTGAGGGGCAGAAAGGGTTTAAAAAACCTTTTTGACCCAAATTAGTTGGGGTTCATTTAAAAAAGCACTTAATTTAAAAAACATTGCATTTTATTTTTACAATTTTGTTGTGCACAGTTATTGAATTATTATTTGAATTGATAATTTTTTTTCCAACCAAAATCATTTACGAGCTGGTGTAATTGAATTTTCCTTTTGTTGTCATAAACAGCTACGGATAAGATGTCAATTGATGTTACATTTTTGGTTTTGGTTGACAAATTTTTAATGGAATACAAGGTTTTTCTCGTAATTAATTTGTTATGTGGCTATGGTCTGATAATGTAAAGATTTTACAACACAACTTTATATCTATTAGTTTTGATATTTTGTTTACGTTCACGTTCAACCATCTGTATGTTTGTTTGATACAGCAATTTTTGGATTTTTTACAGCTGCATTATTACCCGATTGATTTGTATTATTTTATCATTATTGTTCAACAATCGCCTGTGATTTTGACGTAATGTTTAAGTTATATTATTACTATCATTGAACAATCACCGGTACCATTTGCGCAACGATTGGTTATTATATTGTATTATTGTTCTGATTCAACAACCGTTGGCCGATACCATTGGTGCATCGATTGGTTCAACAACCAACCATTGGTGCATCGGTTATTTTTATCACAAAAACTTGGATTATTGGCTAAGATTGGCTAATGTAAAGAAATATGGGGTGTTTGGATCAGCTACAAATAATGGGTGAGTGAAACATTTATTTTTATGTAAATATTATATTTGATGTAGTGGTAGTGATGGTCTTGGTTTCTTTGGGTTTTTAGGTTGTCAGAGTCCCTGTTCTGCAACTCAGCCTTTGTGGTGGGCTTAGGAGTACTAATAAAACACACAGACTGGATACTATTTGGAATTTTAATCTCAAGGCATGCCAACAAAAAAACTTCGGATATTCTTGACTATGGTTCCGTTATTAGGAACGCACGGTGTTCATTACATATGTCACTAATTACATCAAAACACGTAGACCCCATCAAGATAGCATGCATGACAAGTGGAACCACTCAATCAAAAATATAGAAATACTGACCCTGTGGGAGGTCGGTCGAGTAATACCTCTTTTAAAACCAGGTAAAATAGACTAATATCACTGACCCCACCAATTTCTGACGGAGTCTCTCATGATCCAGAGACGCAGCATGACAACTGTCCTCCATACTATAACAGATACAATACAAAGAGGCCTAAATCAAAAAACTACTAAATCATCGCCTTGTTCTGGTTACCCTATATCTCCCACGAGCTCTCGATAACTTGAGTCACAGTAAATTAATTATTAATATACTCAGTTCTCAACACTAACACAAACGATAAACAGATGGCTCTCGAACCACATACGATTTCACCAAGCATACGCTGAATTCATCAATGACCAATTGGCTACCTTATTTCTTGCAGAGCTATGATATCCGTCTCGGTTCCATTATCCGATTTGTAGTCTAGTCTTTTTGTACGACTATTTTACGGGTCTGATATTCTTTTTCTGATTTCTATTTTTAATAATTGCTTTTTCCAAGAAGCGGGTGTTAATCTCAAACCCATTCAATTCAATGACTTGGTCAGAAAAGTCTTTTATTATTAGTCAGGCTTGAGTCAGACTGAGACAGGAACAGAACAAATGAAGAATCATGTCGTTTTTCTCGTCATAATTGCAGCTATCACAGTTTTTAGGGTTCCGTTTTTTATACGGAACACTATTGGTGAGAGTAAAACGAGTTTTTCACATTACATCGATTATCTCGTAAACTATAAATGCTATGGACTTGAAATTTGAGGTGCGTATAAAACTAATTTGCTCACATAAAATGACGGATACAAATAAAACTAAAGTGGTTTTCGTTTGGTTTACAGGGGTACGATGTGAGACCTTTGAGAAAATATAGTTTTTTGTAGATTCAAGTAGGGTATCATATGAAAGGGCTTCATTTCAGTATTCCTTAAAAATTTATTTTGGAATTTTACACCTCACCATTTTTTGTATAATTTGGAATAATGACGTTTTTTTCGTGTTTTCTTACCTCAATTAGCTCCGAACCTAACTGATCGAAAATTTTCAAATGTATTTGGAATGATAGAAAAATTAGTACGTTTTTAATAAAAAATATAAAAAAGTGTCATATTCTCATACTTAGGCTGTATTCTAAACCAAAACTTATTTGAAACTTATTTGTGGAGACTTACTTATTTGAACAAGTAACCTAGAGAGGTGACTTATTTGAAATTATTTTTTCATAGAAAAATCTAATTTGATTTGACAGTGTCATGTTTGTTTACTAAATGATTTTAAGGAACAAAACTTATTTTTCGATCCGTAAAAAAATTAATATAATAATTTGAAATGAAGAAAGTAGTTTTGAAAACTCTTTAATTGACCAAATTAAATAAATCGTTCTAATTAAATTTATTTTCGAATTTGCTTTTATGTGCTGTCAAATTAAGTATGCTAAATCATTTAGAATAGCTTTTAAATACTTATTTAAAATGGCGGTGAATAAGTAAGTCTACATAAATAAGTTACAAATAAGTCGTCGTTTAGAATACAGCCTTAGATTTATTAAGGGGGTGGATATGAGGAGGGGTAAAATCACTATTTAAAATGGGGTCAAGTGGGGTGTCATCTGAAAGAGGACTTTATTTAGAAAACATAGCAATATTTTTTAGAATTTTGCGATGCACAGTTTTTGAGTTATTTTCAAAAAAGTGCAACTTTCAAACCGTCCCCCCCCCCCTACGTTTCGACACTGATTGACAGAAAAATTTAAAAAATTCACAGAGTTAGGAAATTTAGTAAATTTTGTATGAAAATTATAGCGAGGTCTCAAATAATTATATTTCTGTGTGCTTAGGGGACCGGGGTCAAAAAAATTTTTCTGACCCAAGCGAGTGGGGTGTCATTTGAAAGAACACCTAATTTAAAATCTGTTGCATTTTTTTTAGAATTTTGCGGTGCACAGTTTTTGAGTTATGGGCAAAAAAGTGCAAAATTCAGACTGTTCCCCCCCTACGATTCGACACTGATTGACAGAAAAATTTGAAAAAATTCACAGAGCTAGGAAATTCGGTAAATTTTGTATGAAAATTATAGAGAGGTCTCAAATAATTATATTTCTGTGCGTTTAGGGGACCGGGGTAAAGAAGGTAAAAGAAAATCTTTTTGGACCCAAGCGAGTGAGATGTCATTTAAAAGAGCACCTAATTTATAAATCATTGCAATTTTTTTTAGAATTTTGTGATGTAAAGTTTATGAGTTATGTATTATCAAAAAAGTGCAAATTTCAGATCGTTTCGCTCCCTACGTTTCGACGATGATTGACAGAAAAATATGACAAAATTCGCAGAGACAGGATAATTTGTAAATTTTGAATGAAAATCATAGCCTATTAGCATGGTATCTTCGGATATTCAGAGACGTTAATTTATAATTTATTATAATTAACACTAAACATGCCTAACTTTGAATAAAAAAAAAAAAAAAAATAGCCAAGTCTCAAATAATTATATTTCTGTGTGTTTAGGGGATGGGTGTAAGGAGAGTAAAAAACCACTTTTGACCCAAGCGAATGGGGTGTCATATGAAGGAGCACTTAATTTAAGAAACATTACAATTTTTTTAGAACTTAGCGGTGCACAGTTTTTGTGTTATTGAAAAAAAATATTTTTAGTATGTAGCCTCTTTACCTCCCCTAAATTTCAACACTTGATTGACCGAAAAAATAATCAAATTTAAACCATTTACAAGCTGGTGAATCTTTCTTGAGTTACCATAAACATCTATGGATGAGATTTAACCTAATGTAACATTTTTTGAGTTATTTTTGATCTATGTGGATTTGATTGTAATTTACTATTGACATTTACGATTAAACATTAATTATTTTGTTATGCGTCTATGGCCTGGAAATATAAGGACATTACAACACAACTTTTTGTCAATAGTTTTTGATATTGTGTTCTTTTACATTCACGGAACACTTGACGAGCGAATTTTATTCGCACTTGTCTGACTTTTTTTGTTGACATGGTATCTTCGGATCTTTGGATCTATATAATAAATATTTCATATGTTTAAAAAAAATATTTCATATGTGGTGAAATGTTTAGTCTCTAGAGAAGCTAATTAATTGCAGTTACTTCTTTCGTTTAAACACTACTATCGTATCGTTACTATCGTATCTAACCCAGTCATGGTTGGTAATACATGACAAGAGATAACATTTCGCCAACTATATTCAGAATCTTTTATTAAAATTTTAAATGTTTTGTATCTATTTTCGTAATAAAAAATTAATTATCATTATATTGATGATCATACCAATTATTCAACAACATGACTTTTATCGATTAAAGATTGCATTGGGATCCCATACACAATAGACTATGACAATGTCTTGAAAATCCATTAGACATTGATGATCGAAAAAATTGATTAATCTATCCACTAAACTTGACAGAATGGAAATTACACGATACCAATTTCTAAAGAAAATTTTATCGTGTCTCTCTCTACCTTCGTTGACTTAAAATTTTTATTCTCAATTTTACAATATTCAATCAATCAATGTTAAAATTTTGTCATGTATGAGTAGTTGAACAATAGGAAATATCTGTTTCTTGAACAATGACAAAATCACAAAATAAATGTCGATCTTCTGCAATGAAGATGTAATTTTTTTTATGTATATGATATTAAAATGAAATATGTTTTAGGGTAAATCAAAATGATTTTCTTTTCTTTTTTATAACTTTATATTGTAATGATATACATTTCCCTATTAGGATGATTGAGGAAGTGATATGAAGTCGTTTGTTTTGATGACTCGATGTTGTAAAAGTATATAAATTATACATTTAAGTGGTCATTTCTATCTGAATAACAACAATAAAATTGCAATAAGAAGAGTTTAAGAAAAAAATTTGGGCAACTCGACGTTTTTCTTTTAGAGTCCAGAGTATGTATGTATGTATGTATGTATGAGATCGAACATTTTAAGCATATATCATTTCATGATCTACATAGAGAAAGAAGTCTTTGCAGTACTCTGTCACTTTTCATTCATCAATAATCATTTTTCGTTTAAATATAAGCAAATCCATGGGTGTGACAACCTTCAGTACTGCCGTCCTGCTTATTGACATATGAGTAAAGTTGATCATTATAAATTTTGTCGCGCACAAAGCCCGATTAAATCAACCTCATCTGTTGTAGTTTATATAAGTTATGATATCAGAACCTTGGAGGAGTTTTCTGAGTTGAAATTGTATCGAGTTCTGTACTCTCCATCCTCTATTTTTATTGGACCAAATATAAAACTTAAAATTTTACGTAAAAATGTATGTTTTGATTCCTGTGAGTTTGTATATGTGTCCAGGTGCTATACTACCCATCCATCACCAACGGTCTAGTTAACATTTTCTATAATTTCAGCTTGGGGTTAGCTAATAAATGCTTCAGTACAAGAAGAAGTTTAAGTGAGTAGAAGGTTCGATTGCTAATTCTAGCTTTAATATCAAGAATGCGGTTATTGGAATTGAGCGTTGCTCTTAAACGTTTAATAGGTCTTTCTTCTGGGTCACAAAATCAATTTTTTTTATACATAAATGTGTTTGTGATAGTACATTGAATCAACGATACCTACCTTAAATCAACGAAAATTAGACAATAAACTCTCAACATTTTTCTAAGATTATCGTTATTGAGAAAAGTCCGTGCCGCTAGCTGGAGTTGCACGGGGGTTCTACTAACCGAGCTCATAATAAGCAAAATTTTAAAAGAAATTAAATTTAATCCAAAAATCTGTGCCTCAAACACTGCCATGGTTTTGACTGAATGCGCACCACCCTCCCTCAATTTAGCCAATCATATAACTATTAGAAAAAAAAATGTATAAACAAAAAAATAGCAAAACTTTCCTAAATAGGTTGACCCGCCAGGGTTGAATGGTTGAATGGTCCAACACTTACTTTTCTGTTGTTTCCAATCAATCAGGTGACTCAAAATTAGACCTCCTGTTTACACTTATCATGTAAATCCACTTAAAAAAATCAATTATGGAGTTGTATTTCCCACTGTATTCCAAATAATTTGATATTGATAATTGATTATTTTGCTAATCTTATTCCAAATCCAAAATTGTAGCTCTCATACAATTATCTCTCATTATACATCACTTATCATTATCGTTTTACTTTAATTATTTTGATATATGCACTTTAAATTTAATATGCACTTCAATTTTAATATAATAAGTAATGGTATCAACCGGGCACCCACTATTCACTTTATTTTTGATATTTTCTTGGAGTCGGGGTGGGCGTTCAATAAAAAATATTGCAATTAAAGCTTGTTCTTTCTTTACTTACACTAGAAAAGTAAAAAAATTTCAGTTTTCTTTAATAATATATAAAAAGAATTTAGTGATACTCAAATGATATGATATTACTACCATCCATCCATTTTTAAATCAACCACTACTAGACCACATACCATACATTACCGTTCGGTTTAATTATTCACACCCGACTGCGATAAAAAATATCAAAAATTAAAAAATGAAACCGCGTACCGCAAAACACTTATTTCCCAAGGAAAAAAATTCATTTGGTTGCATTTTTTGTTTTATTTTTGGAATACAAAAGAAAAACATTAGACAATTTTGCTATCAAAACTACGCACATAAATTAGATAGAGGTTTTAAATAACAAATGTACTTGAAAAGTGAAAAAATTATTATGAAGGCATAATAAGAAGTTTTTGAAAATCTATATAAACCATTTTCGAATAATCCAGGTAGTATATTTCTATCTGCGAAGGAAGATGGAAAGTTAAAGTACATTACCAATAATGTTTGACGGTCATTACAGGACAGGACGAAAGAAGGAGGTATGACCGACTATATACATTCGTCCTGAAAATCATAAAAAAACAACGGAATAGAAGTCGGGCTCGAACCCAAAACTGAGATAAAAACTCTCAGGCTCTACTGACAAATCTAGCCGGGCCAGACAAACCAATTAAAATGACTAAAAGCAAAAAACCTAAAGAGAATAAGCTCAAACACAAAAAACATAAGGAGTCAAAATTATATACCCAAAAACCAATCCAAGAAAAACTTGAGCAGGAAACGTGAAAACCATTGAGATAGGTGGCAAAAGAATAATCGAACTTTATTTATTAACTAATTAATTAATTAATTTATTTATTTATTTTAATAAATAAATAATTATATAAATAAATAATTAAATAAATAAATTAATAAATAAATTTAATAAATAAATAAATATTTATTTATTTAAATATTTCTTTATTTATTAATTAATTAATTAATTAATTAATTTCTTTATTTATTAATTTATATATTTTTTTACTTATATATATATTTATTAATTTATTTATTTATTCATTTATTATAATTATTTATAATTCATTATAAATTCATTATATTATTTATAATTCATTTATTACATTTATTATAATAAATAAACAATTAATTAATTAATTTATTTATTTATTTATTTAAATAAATAAATAAATAAATAAATAAATAAATAAATAAATAAATAAATAAATAAATAAATAAATAAATAAATAAATAAATAAATAAATAAATAAATAAATAAATAAATAAATAAATAAATAAATAAAAAATAAATAAATAAAAAATAAACAAATAAATAAATAATTAAATAAATAAATAAATAAATAAACAAGTAAATAAATAAATAGATAAGTAACTAAATAAATAAATAAATAAATAAATCAATAAATAAATAAATAAACAAGTAAATGAATAAATAAATAAATAAATAAATAAATAGATAAGTAATTAAATAAATAAATAAATGAATAAATAAATGAATAAATAAATAAGTAAATAAATATATAAATAAATAAGTAAATAAATTAATTAATTAATTAATAAATATATAAATTACAATGAAGCCAACATCAAAAATTGATTTTCAGCCGCCAAAAAATAATTACACCATTTTTTCTATGAAAATCTACAAGAAATAGCACAATTTGTATGACAGCGTCATCTAGCGTGAGTTTTAGGTAAAAATAAATATCAAAAATGGATTCCTCGACCCCAAAAACATTAAGATACCACAAATTTTCAGGAAAATAAAAATAAATAAGCATAATTTTATCTTATTTTTAATGATTTTTTCTTGATAGACAGCGTTCCAAAATCACCAACTTGAAATGCGTGTAAAAAAAAATCTCGCACTGAACTAAAAAAAACCCTTGAGTGTTTTGTTATGGATAATGTCAACTTTCATTTGCATTTGGTTTCATCCCATTCGGATTCGGAAAGATCGATTTTGTACCACTGTGTAATTGTTAACCGATTGTATAGTGAATTTCAATTGGCTAAAGAGAAACGTCTCATTGTTCAC
The DNA here is from genome assembly GCA_963693315.1 of Diogma glabrata. Taxonomy (NCBI): domain Eukaryota; kingdom Metazoa; phylum Arthropoda; class Insecta; order Diptera; family Cylindrotomidae; genus Diogma; species Diogma glabrata. The sequence goes on from CAVNZG010001270.1 coordinate 39,041, forward strand.
GATCTGGACTTAAGACGGTGGGCTATTAATATCAATAAAGAGGTTTAAAATAATTTAATTTTATTTGTTTAAAATGTATTAATTATTTTCTCTTTAAAGGTGAATCTGGAGAATTTTGTGGCCAGTCGTTTTTTTGTCACAAATTTTAAAAAACAATTTCGAATTGTTTCGCGGAACATCACAAAATTTGTCACCAAAACTTCAGCCAATTTGGGCGATACCACTAAAAAGGCCGAGATATTTGTGAAGTCTTGCGTGGCATAAATCCGGACAGTATTTTCAATTCAGATCAATCCGGTTTTAGACGTGAACTTCATTCTGGGAGAACACTTGAGATAAAGGGCACAAAAGTTGTCGAAGCGAAGGCTCCATCAGAAATAGCGTTAACCCACTCATACACAATCTAACCAGCACTTTCAATGAGTGGCGAATTATTGTCCCCATTATTGGTTGTAATCCAAGAAGTGAATGGAACTTTTGGGCCAATTGTTATACATAATATGTTTAGATCTGATAATGTGTGCTCAAAAGCCTCAAAATCTGGCAAAATGTCAACAGAATTGGTCAATGATTGGGCTAATAATGTATTGCTTCCACATACTCTGGATAATAGTATAATATTAGTGGATTCATGGAGTGGACATAGCTGTTTGAAAAATTTTTCAAATGAAAAGAATGCTCAATTTCTTCACATCTCTGAAGGATGCACTTCAATCGCTCAACCACTTGACGTCTATGGGTTCCGGATATGGAAACAATTTCTATGTCGTTTCTCGGATAGAGTTTTATTGGACACAATTGCCATTTCTTTGCACACTAGAGATTCAATTTTAAAATTGCAATCTCTAGTGCACAACAAATTCTCGTCTCCTCGTTATAAAGAATTCCGGAAATATAGTTGGTATAAGTCCGGGTATGTTAGTGAACGTCCCGGGAGTTTCTTAGCTCCAATTCAATTTTTTTTGATTTGTCTGACAATCAGTACTTTTCCCTGAACTCCCAATGTTCTGATGGGGTGTTTATAATATGTTCGTATTGTAAATATCATCTTTCTTTTAATCATTTTTATTGTGAATACCATTATTGTGAAAATTACATTGAACAAAAAACTTATCTTTTTGTTTTACTCAGGAATTTTTTTTATAATTTTTATAATCCCTATACCCCCCTCTTTGTATAAAAATTTTAGTACAGATCCCGAAGTCCGCTTATAATACCATTACAAGTTAGTTAAATGTATTTATTGAATTTTTTGTTTAATAAATTCTTTTTTTACTATACGAATTAAATGTATTTAATAAATTCTCTTTACTTTACCATTTATATGTATTTATTTGATTTTTATTTAATAAAAAATGTTTATACTAGTTAAATGTATTTATTTGATTTTTATTTAATAAATTATAAAATGTTATACCAGCCAAATTTATGATTGACCGATTCTCTCCTCCTTTCCCTTTCTCTTCTTTTTTTTTTTATTCAGTAAAAAATTTTAATCTGTGTTGTGGACTATGTGTTTTATTTTTTCGATTTATACGAATAGATGTATTTACTTCATTTATAGGGTTTAATACTTCATGTGGACCAGACCATAAGGAATCAAGTTTAAATTCAGTCTTTTCATTTCGAATGAGTACTTTATCACCAATGTGAAATTTAACATTATTGAATGATTCGTCGTAATATATTTTGGACTTCTCCTTTCTTACAATTAAGTTATTTCTTGCTATTTCATACGAATGGGCTAGTTTTATTTGAAAGCTTTGTAAATAATCTTCAAGACTGTAAAATATTCGGCGACTTTATTTTAATGAAGACGGTATATTTGGTTTAAATCCGTGTATAATTTCAAAAGGCATAAGGTCAGTAGACGAATGTGGTGTCGAGCTGTATGTAAACATTGCATATGGTAGCCACTGATTGTTAGTATCTTTTTCAGTTTAGCTGCGTCAATATTCAATTAAGGTACGACGAGATCGTTCTAGGGCTCCATTTGTTTGGGGATGATAGGCAGTTGTTTGAAGTTTTTTTATTTTTAAGAGTTTACACATTTTTTGAAAAAATTCGTTCATGAAGTTGGTATCTTGATCAGTTAGAATACACGAAGGAGCTCCAAACCGGCAAATAAAATTTTCGACAAACGCTTGTGCTACGGTTTGTGCTGATTGTTCTTCAATAGCTATTGCTAATGAGTATTTAGATAAATCGTCCTGAATTGTCAGTATAAACTGATTATTATTTTCTGTCGTCGTTAATGGCCCTACTATATCTAAAAATATTTTTTCAAAAGGAAACCTAGAAGTGGTTGATCATTATTTTTTTGACAAGCTTCGCATATTCGAATAAATTTTTTAATTTGTGTCAACATTTTCGGAAAATAGTGAAATAATTTAATTGTTTTGTAAATGCGTTCTATACCCTGATGTCCACCTAACGGACAGCTATGGAATTCTTTAATTATATTTAAGATGTCTTCATCACTATCAAAATGAGTGACACATTGATCAACAACCAATTGATTGGCTACTGCTGTCATTTTCATCTGCTAAAGTTATGTTTAAAGGTTGAGACAAGTTGTTTAGATTTGGTAGTGGTTTAGTTATATTTGTTTTTGCTTGAGCACGGGTTATAACATAAAGATGACTTTGATTGGCAGAGTCTATTTTGATTCTACTCAAAGCATCAGCATTACGTTATATTTCCCTGCTTTGTATAAAATTCCGAAGTCGAATTCGTCCAATTCTATACGCCAACGCATTAATCGAGATGACAGGTTTTTGTTTTGTTTAACCATACTAAATGTTTGTGATCTGTTATGATTGTGAATTTAACTCCATATAAATATGGTTGAAACCGTTTCACAGCAAACACTATGGCAAGCAACTCTTTGTCCACTATTGAATAGTTTCACTCAGCTTTATTTAATTCCTGTCTTGCATAAGCCACCGGTAAGTCATCTTCGCCTATTCTCTATGAAAGAACCGCACCTAGTGCTATATCGCTAGCATCTGTTGTTACATAAATTTTTTTTGGAAAATTTGTATATTGTAAGATTGGTGGTTTTATTAGTTTATCCTTAAGAATTTGAAAACATTCCAAGTAAAACGCGTCCCAATTAAATCGTACATTCTTTTTTAGCAATGCATTCAGTGGTTGAGCCAGTTTTGAGAAATTTTCAATGAAACGACGGTAATAACCAATTAATCCGAGAAAAGATTTTATTTCTTTTGCATTTTTTGGTAAGGAAAGTATTGAATTGCTTCAATTATTGAAGGGTCGGGTTTTATTAAGTGGTCAGTAATGGTGGGTCCCAAATAGCATATTTCTTTCCGAATAAAATGACATTTTGTAGGCTGTAACTTTAAATTATGTTTTCGGAAATTTTCAAAAATTTCAGTTAGCTTTTTATTATGATCGCTTAAATTATGCCTATATACGACTACACCATCCAAGTAAACGAAACATTTCAAACCGTTTAATCCTGACAAAACATTGTTCATAATACGTTGAAATGTAGACGGAGCACCTTTCAAACCAAAAGGCATCCTTTTGAAGTGGTAATGACCTGTTTGTGTACTGAAAGCAGTCTTTTCTTTATCTTCTTCACTTAGTGGTATTTGATGGTAGCCCTCCGTTAGGTCTAAAGTAGAAAAATAAACAGCCTCTCCAAGTTGTTCTAGAATTTCGATGATGTTTGGTAACGGAAAGATGTCGTTTACTATTATATTTTTTTTTTTTTAAATAAAATGTGCTGTGTAGTAGGCATTACAATATGTGTCACAACAACACATAAAAACCTTTTAAGACTAAGGTCCCACAACAACATGCGTTCTAAGGATGTTAATGGACGCAAATCTGTTTTTTTTTTGTTTTTTTTTAATATTTTTTTGTTAAACAATGGATAACTAAACCATAAATCCTATCACATATAAAATATGACATAGGCCAATATTTCGTGATAGGATAGGGAAAATAAAAATAAAATAAGAGGTAAAAAGCAAATTTGTTTTAAAAATTTGCAGGAACAAAACTAAAATTGGTTTGCCAATAGTCCAGCTAATGGCATAATCCTTGATTATGGGACGCAGTATATTTTTCAATGATTAAAGCTCAGATATATAGTTATATGGAGGCTCGTTTCTTCGAGCAAGCTACAGCCTTCCAGCATCAAGAAATATTCATTAGCTAAGATTGAGAGTGCTACCGTTGACTGAATACAGTTCATCCGCCAGCACCCCTAAGATATCACCTTGGCTAGTGATATCTCACTGCTATTGCCAGTGGTATGTGATATCTCACGTTAACTCATATGCCAATAGCAGGGACTGAAGTACGCGGGGTTGTCACACCCGTGGATCAAAAAATAGAAAAAAATTAACAAATTAATAAAAACTGATCCCTCCATGCGTACGTATATTATTCAGACGTCGAAAATCAACGACCACTGTCCACCGTTTGGTTTCATCACTTCACTTTTTTGGCACTATGAGTAAAGGCGAATTAAATGGACTGAAACTATTTTCTATTATACCATTTTGAAGCATTTTATCTACTTGTGCATTAATTTCGGTTTTAGATGAATGAGAAAGACGATAAGGTTAATATTTACTGGTTGTGCATTGGGAATTAAAGGTATTGAATGACAACCAACATTTGTTGTGGTTAAGTGATCACCCGGTAAGTAGAATATATCCTTGAATTGATGGCACAATTTTGTCATAGATGATCTTTCCTCACAATTTATGTGATCAGTTTCAATCAAGTTATCCAAATTTTTAAATCGGTTTGTAAGGTCATTTTCCCAATTATTTATTTTAAATATGTCATAGTCTTCCAAGTTATCGGGTTATAGGTATAAGTTGTCTATTGTGACTGGAAATTCATTTGTATTTACGATACTTACGGTTGCAAAAGAATTTACTAGTATAATAATTCCATTAGCGAGGTATACTCCTGGTATTATTACTTTCGAAGGACACAAACATCCCCACCCAAATTTACTCATATAACACAACTAAGGTAGGCGGGATCGTAAACCCCCATAAGAATACGTCCGAAGGAGCTGTCCTACCTTTGCGGTAGTATAAACCAAAGTCACAAACTCAAACATATATAGATAATTGGACTTTTATAAAAATACACGGGAATCCTGACTTTGAAATCTCTAATTTTATCACAAAAAAATTAAAAAAAACTATGTAAATATGAATACATGAAGAAAATAATTTAACAGAACAAAAATAAATTACATAAAATAAAAAAATTCTAAGGCTTGAAGTATTGAATATTGAATGTTGATCCGCTGTAGTTTGATATTTCACTTGTTCTAAATGATATTCTACCGTTGCCGATTCATTACAATATTGAGCCATCTCGCCACATAATTTAACATCATTATCAGTTTTATTTTTATATAATCAACTGCTTGCCGTTGCGACTTGACGTAAGTATTCAAATAACATTATGTATATAGCACTTGTTTCCTTACGCAGAATGCGTAAAATATGTTCATTTTTAGCCATAAAAAAATCTTGTTGGGGTTCTTCATAATCGTCAAAGACTTCAGCACTTGTAACCATTTTTAAAATTGTTAACTTATCACTCGTTTTATAAGTCGCTTTAATCATCCACTTTATCACGTATCATTTCCATTAGTTCTGTTAAATAAGTTACGGATCATCGAAGTTGAACACTTTTACTAACTGAATTTCCAAATTGATTTATCCTTAATCTACTAACTTCGACTATCTTTTTTTATCAACTCCACTCATAGCTTCCTCTATTTCAGCCACTGTTGCCTTATAAAATGAGACATTTAACTTTTTATGATGTAAAACAATTAACTCCATATGAACTAATCAGAATCAATAAATATTTCCATTCAAATTCTTTTGTTAAAAAATCAATATAACTTTATTGGCTCAACAAAAACATAACTCAATTTTCAACATTCAATAAATTAATTAAAATTTAATTAATCACAATATAACACAAACAATTGTTTTCAATTTGAATTAAAATTAAATTAAGACACATCACAAGTAAAATGTGATATTCATTTGTATAAATTTTACGTAATGTCTCAATCAGATAAAATGAACGAGTATATATATCTAGCCAAATTCTCAATCTCTTGCTTCTATATCTATTATCATCCTTTTCGTCGTACACAATTTAAAAATGTTTCATTCCAAATCTCCGTCTCCATATCATCTCAATAAACAATTCTATTCAAACGAGAAATTATTCTCCTTCAAATACAGAAATGCACAACTGTATATAACATTATGACTAAGCTTTACATAACAAAAATTTATATGTAGGCACAAACAAGTAATAATAATTGGTATCGAGTGCAATTAACTAAAAAATGGTAAAATATTACTGACTAACTAAAAGGAATTTTAGAGAAAATGAAAAATTATTTCGAATTGCAAAATTCAAGTGACTTCCACTATGTACTTAAGCTTAATTGCTCACAAAAAACCCTTCAAATTATTGACTAACTTGCAGCACACTTAAAAACTTTTATATTTCTTTGAATTTAAAGGCCGAACCCGAAAAAAATTAGCATACAATTAACGAATTTCTTAAATTATAAATTATCTTATTTTTAGAGCAAAATTCGAAATAGTCCGTCGTTACACATATATTTTGTCGGTGTGTCAAGGACTTACGGATTTTGCCTTTCAACCCCAGAATAACAACTCACCAACAAACACACAAACAGTCGAACAGGTCTACACATGTGGTCTAACTTTGCTCAGAGTACCAAATGCTAACATTTTTCTTTCATGTGTCTGCCTACCACCCCAATGTCAACACTCAAACAACCTGTATGGAGAAAAAGATGTTAGTTTTGGTGTTTCCCTGGATGTACCGAACGTGACACGAAGTACAAACTGTTCTTCAGTAAACGTGTTATCTTGTCAATAAACTCAGTACAGATGATCGCGCACGCTGATGATGTTGTCATCCTACGCCAAAGTGAAGCTGTTATTAGTGAGACTTTCAAGTCGCTTGAGAGTGGTACAAGACAAATTGGCCTGCAAATTAATTACGATAACATATGCATGTTTCAAGAGAGGCCGAGAAGAAAGATTTGATTAGCGGCGATGAACGAATTGAGAGTTGAATCTTTCAAATATTTCGGATCAATGCTTGACTCAAACAACAGCATGCTTATAGACATGCTGCAGGTAACCGAACTTTCTAGTCAATTAAACCTCTTCATGGAATCTGGCATCTGGTATCTGGTATCCGGTATTTGGTATCTGGGATCTAGTATCTGGTATCTGGTATCTGGTATCTGGTGTCTGGTATCTGGTATCTGGTATCTGGTTTCTGGTATCTGTTATCTGGTATCTGGTATCTGGCATCTGGTACCTGGTATCTAGTATCTGGTATCTGGTATTTAGTATCAGGTTTCTGATTTCTGGTATTTAGTATTCGACACATTCATGCTCCATGTAGGAGCGTTGCTAAGCTAATACGCTACGAGTATTCACCACGGTCATTCGCAACAGCAGTAAATTACCATGGCAGTCGATTTTTTTGAGGTCGTTCATTTTGCCCGTGTCCTATTGTAGTCGTGGTCTACCTTGCGGTCGTCCTCTCCCTGGGGTACTAACGTACATTTTTTTAATCATTCCAAACTGAGTATCGGTTCCTAGAAGATGCCCAAACCAAGCATTCCTATTGAAACGGAAACAACTATCAGGATCCTTAAGAGGTCTCTGATCTAGTTATATCGGATAGTTATATCGGATTCTGTACTCTCCATCGTCTGTCTTCAGTGGACTAAAAATATAGCATAGGATGTTACGCTCAAATACAGATAAATGTGTATCGTCAATATGAGAAGGGTTAAAGTTTGTGACCCATACACCACAATCGGTCTAATCAATGTCTTGTATAACTTGAGTTTGGTGTTAGTTTATACATACAGTGCTCTAAGATACCAGATAACAGATACCAGATACCAGGTATGTTTTGATTCGCGAAATTAAAGTTGTTCTCTTAATACTATACTTCATGGCTGCACTTGTTAATGTTTCAGAAGTTGATAATTGTAAATCCGTTTCGCTGCTCAGCAAATATTTTTAATATATTTTTGTCTTATGTGTTGCTGTTATTTATTTAATTGTAAAATTTAATATCAATTGGACATTTTATTATAGAAATTCGCTTTCATTTTGCTTCACGGACAATTATGTGGTTAAACTATTTCACGTAAGACTCTTTAAGTAACCTGAATGCAAATCGCAAAGAACGTTACGAAAATACATTAAAAACTCATAGATTAAAAGGCAAAAACAAGTTGTACATAATACCAAACTGCAGAAATAAATTGCGGATAGATCATGTGAAAATAACGAATGTTCTCCTCCGGAAGTCATAAAAGTTGTGATGATGAATATTTTGTGATCTCAGCATTTTTTTATCGAACCAGTCCCTTTTTAACCCTCTCCTGTAAAATGTTAGTCCCGCTTTTTACAGTTTTTATTACGAACGATTTTTGTCGAAGTCTCCAATGCATTTTGGAGAAATCGTAATTATGTACGAGACGAGCTATCGTTTCGATTTAATCTTCACATAGTTGTGTTTTTAAGTTTTTGTAAGTCCTGTCAAAAAGTTTTGTTGAGTTGTACTTTAGTGAAATTCTTTTAACTTTTTAAAATTCAAAATGATATCGCCGATGTTGTAACTATCATCGGTATTTGATTTTTCTTATTGTACTATGACATATTTTAATTAAAACTAACGAATCCGTTTGTGTTTATTTAGGGTGACCAGATCGAGCATTACAAAAAAGAGGACAAATTTTTATTGGAAGAGGGGTGAGGTCAATATTTTTAAAACTTATCAAAAAAGATTCACTTTATTTCCCAGCTGAGAAAAAGAATTTGTTTACAAAAAAAAGATACATTTATGCTATCTTAGTATCTTAGACTTTTTTCCTATGATAACAAAAAGTTTATTTGCAAGCAGGTTCAATTCTATTTTTGTGTCAGGATCACTAGTGTAAAATCATTTTCGTTATTGTCTTTTGAAATGCACTTAGATTTTAAACAATCATATATTTCCAGTACGCGTTGGACGCACGGGAGTAATGAAAGCCGTTGAGTTTTTGAATGGTTGAGCAACTGTTTGTACGGGATGTCCACAAACTCGCAAAATGTGCTTAGTTTCTCAGTACGTCCAGCCTCAACTGAAAAATTATTTTAAATTTTCATAATTATATTGTCCTAAGCCTATTGGTAGTCTACAGAGATGAGAAAGAAACGTTCTTCGAACGAATATTTAAGAATGTTTTGAAAATCCAATCGCATTTATTCCTTTTTTTTATTAAGGAAAGAATACGAATATATAAAGAATAGAAATAAGAGAAATGTTTTCATTCGAATGTTTTATATTCTCTAGCACTCGTGTTTTAAAATATCTGTCGTTTTTATTTTATTTCTTTTATTCTTCCTATTCGCTTTATAATCATAACATTTTCTTAGTTTTTTTTACTATTTGCCGATTTTTTTTTACTATTTGACTATTTTTTTTTACTATTTGACTTATTGCCGATGTGACACTTGCAATTTTTTTATATCTTCCTGTTGTAATATGTTTTTGATAGGAGATACGGCTAACCTTCCAAGAACATTGTTAATATATTCTAAAGTGTCATTAAGTAGTTCAAGAACTGGTGGGGATATAGTATCAACCGAAACTGGTGATGGATCTAAAGATTCTGGAGGTATTTTAATATTTTCGTTCGTTGGAACATTTTCAACATCCTGATTTATAGAAATAATTTCAATATCGATAGTTTCCGAAGATGAAAGCTGCTGTATAGAAAATATTAGTTGCATATGAATTTTTATTCATTTTAATAAAATAATTAAATTTACCTTATTTTTATAGATATAAGTGCGACATGTTTCACATATAAACTGGTCATCACGCAAAGTAAAATTTAGGTTCGCAGATTTTTGAATAACAGCTGGTGTGACCAGTTTCACATTTTTTGATGTCCGCTTATGATTTTTGAGACCGTACAAGTTAGTGCACAATTTGAAAGGCATTTCTATTATTATCTTTTCTAAACGTTATGTCTTCTAAATATTTTTGAATATAATTGATATAAGGCCATCACATCAATATATATACCTTTTAAATAGTTTTGACATAGGTAGAATCAGGTAAAATTAGGTAGGTACAATTTAATATATTTTGATTGGATGCAAGTATAATTTGTTCCAAAAACCGTTTGTGGGCGTCATTAGAAATTTTAAATGTTAAAATTATGAGTCTAATAAGATTTTAATTAGTAAAAAGGGGCTGAATAGACATTTTTTAAAATGAATAAACATTTTATACACCCTTTTAATAATTTAAATTCCTTTATTTTACCACGTAACTTAAATTAATTTTTAATAAGTTTTTAACCTTTTAACCGCACAGAAAATGGTTCAAATGTATTGCAGGTGTTAAAATATGAAATGTGTAATTTATTAGATCCACATTTAGTACAGGATTATTAACTTAATAAAAAAACACATGTGAATTTTTCATATACCAAACTTTAAAAAATCGTAAGAAAAAATCCATATTAAATTGCTGACTTTTTATTTCTCAATTTCATAGCTGCATATGTTGACTTTAAAATTTGTGAAAAACAAAAAAAAAAAAAGTGACTTTTTGAGATATGAGCTTTGAAGTAAAGCAAGCTTTAACGCGCTGCCTAGCGGAAAAGAGAAAAATTATTAATTTCCAACTTACATATTTCGATTATTCAATAATTTTTCTCCCTATGTGCAAAAACATACGTAAATCACATGAAATTTATGGGATCTATTAACAAAACATTGACACCATTACCAAAACTACGTGAAAAAGCCTCAACAATTCAACCGCGCATAACTCCGATTCAGAGTACACAAAAAATAAAAGCAGAAATTGCTTTTTTCCTTTCGTCAATGCCAACAATATATCAAAATTTCAGATTTTTAAAAAATAGTTGTTTTTTTTTCGATGTACGTTTTCAAAATAATAGCCCTGATAACAAATCGGAACGAAATTAGCATATTAAAGGACGCAAGTTGAAGTTTTAATTAAATAAAATTGGATTATTGTTTATTTAATATATTAGATTAATTAATTTAACAATTTTTTTAAAACTTGAAATCATGGAACCAGAAGGCTCTGGCGTAAACAAAACTGCGTCATTTATTTTAAATAAAATTAACTTAAATGTTTACAAAATATTTAAAAAAATTTCAATATGAGTAATAACTTCTAGTATAAATAATTAATTATTTTATATTAAAATGATATTTTTGCTTGTTAAAAAAGACCTAATGAATTTAGAATTAAATATTTTTTTTATTTTCAAGCTCTATTACAAAGACTACCTCTATTTTCTTTTGACCCTTACCACGGTAGGAAGTTGCTACGAGGTGTCAGGACTTCGGTTTGTACGAAGGGTTTAGTATTTACTTCATGAAAGGTGAGAGGGTGTTTGTTTACTTCTAGCTAGAGAAGTAAAAGAAAACCAATACAAAACATAAATGCGATGTCGTAAACAACAAAATATATTATCACATTACATTACATGCTTGAGTTTAATTCCAGCTAATCCGTTGCGTTTTTTTATAAATACAATGAAACGATTCATTTTTATTTAAAAAACATTGTATAAGCCAAATGATTTATCAAGCCAAATTTTTGATGCATTTGCAATCTAGTGATCTAACCCTAGAATTTAACGGCGTAAAAATTTTGAATCTCGGCCAAGTAGTGTCCAACATTTCGTTGTTTTTCGGTCCAAAGACAGACTAAAATTATTCTTAGTATTAAACTCCGCATAACATAAAAGTCCAAAAATAAAATTTTAAATTGATTTAATAAATATAAACTTCGAGTTAGTAAAGTATTAATACAAAAAAAACGTATAAAATTTTATTTTTTTTAACCCAAAAAAAATAATCCCAATCCTAAGAATATATTCGCAAATACATTTGCGTTTCTATTCGCATAATTCTTTATTCCTGTTTTTAACTAAACCATTCGAATATAGAGAATAAACAAAACAGAATAAAAACAAACAGAAACATTTTAATAATTCTCTCACTGTTTTCATTTGTTTTAAAATGAGAATACAAAAGAACACGAATATATAAAAACACTCGTTATATGGGAAACGTTTGTTTCTTAGCGAAGAACGTTCTTTTCTCACCTCTGGTAGTCTATCGAATTCAAACTGTACGTTGTTATGTATGAAGAATATCGACATGACATACAATTCCAATTAAATTGGGTAGACCAGTTGACTACAATTTGAAAAACATTATTTGTATCTGTAAGTTGTTGTCCGTCAAAGTTTGTGTTACAATTACATATCACCCGACATAGCTGTGCATTTAGCTGATATATCATGTTTTATACTAAAATAGAAGATAAAAATTCAAATATAATTCTAGCATTTTCATCTTTAAGTTCATTAATGCTACAACTTTGCTAAGTGCTAAACTACGTTGATATTGATCCTGTTTCTTTTTTAAAATATTGTAACAAGACAAGGAATAGTATTTGATTGCCTTGATTACTAGCATCTGTAAAAATTGAAACAAAATTTGTGATTTCAATAATATTTTATATTAAAATACAAATAATATATTATCATAATAATAATATAATAAATTATTATTATGATATTATTTTCAAATGCATTTTGTACTGCCAAGTGCCAGAAGCGTCAACATATTAACAATAATCGCTTTAGTTTCAGTTTGCGGAGAAGAAATTTTTTAGCAATAACTGAATCTGGTAAAATATGTAGCACAAATTTATGGATGCAGTCAGAGAATCAAAAACTGTGATAATGCGCAACTGTGTGGTATGCCAATGCACTCTCTGCTGCAGCAACCTGGTGCCTTTTTTGTGAATTTCGAAAAAAAATCTGATACTTTTTGATAAATCTTTTCCTTGCATCGCGTTTTTGTTTTGTGTTTGCATATTGCTCTAAGTCTGAGCTTTCATTGTAGGCATAGAAAACCTAACATTACAAACAGCACAAAACATCTGGTGATGATTATCATCGTTCTGCGTGAACATGACATAAGGTATTTCGTTTTTTATTTGCGATTAAATGCACATTTACGCTTTGGCATTACAAATTAATAGCAAAATGTCGCTCAAATCTCACGAGTAACAGCTTTTGAAAAACTTTATTCAAAAGATAAATATCTAAGATGTTTGATGGTTTATATTTGATGGCCAAAAAGAGGACAAAAAGCATTATTTTGAAAAAAGATACCGGACACATTTTTTTGGCTTCAAAAGAGGACTTGTCCTCTTAAAAGAGGACGTCTGGTCACCCTATGTTTATGTTGCATGTGGAATAGTGTTTATTTGGGTTAAATTGCTTAATTTGAAAGTTTTATAATAAAAAATTTGACATATCAAATACGTATCAAATTATTCAATTTGGCCATTCAAATTAAACTACTAATTGTCAACGTTATAAAATAAAAAATTACGACATTACCTCGTATTTTGGAGAGAAGACAATCAATATGGAAGGATATGTAGTGCGCATGAAGTGTAATTAAGTTAAAATAACGATTCATAGAGTACACCCTAATCAATGTATAGACAATGCCACAACCTCTCATTGACGATTGGAATCTAAAAAATCGCGCTGCTGGTGGCAGGTTTTGTAACTAGTACTCCAATATAAGATGTTAATAGAAGTATATTTTTCTGTGTATTTGAGGGCAAAATTTAAATTTCAATTAAAGTAAGTACAATATTTTTAATTTTATAACAATTTAAAAATACAATGACTTACTAGAAATAAACAAAAAAACATTAAACTTTCGAAATGTTAAAGTGGATTAGTGAAACTTATTGTTAAAATGCAAAAAAAATACAATATTTTAGATAGATGTTTAGTATATATTCATACCATTTTTTTTTAACTGAAACATAAATTTTACTTAATTTTTAAATTATAAAGTGAATTTAATTTAGATCAATATTTTCACAGGGAAACATACATACAGGGACAACGAAGATTCATCCACAGGAAAATATGGAACTAACGAATTCTACAGCAAATAGCGATTTTGAGGTAGGTATAATTATTTCTCCCATTGACCTTATCGATTATTTCAGTAATGGCAAACGACCAATACGCGAGGAGACGGAGCTTTTAAATGCAGGACTGATGCATGCTGTTGGAATAGTTCCACCAGCATCTTGTGATAGGGTCATGGGACTGGTTGTGCAAACCTCTGGAATAAAATCTAACCCTCATGAGGTTAGACTAGAAAATTTAAGGAAAACCTCGAATTTATGGCGCTGCATCTGTTCATGTAAAGCAGGGATCGGAGAGAAGTGCAAACATATTGCTGCTTGCTTGCTACATATTATTCGGTAAGCATTTATAAATATTTGTGTTAATAAAGTAATCCATATGGTATTATTTTTAAGGTATCCAAATCTGTACTCACTTAGTAGTACAGATTTGAAGCAAAAATGGGGTAAAATAGGACAAACACTTTCTAAAACGTACAACTCTGTAGATACCACTGAAATGTGTCACGTCCGCCGGAAGCAATTGTTTATGCATGATGACACCATTACCGAAGAACAGCAAGACAAAGCCTTTGATCGATTCATAAAAGGTAAACATCTGACATGAGCCATCTATGGTGTTGCTACGAGTCATTATTTATTATATTATTTTATTTTACGAGCATGTATAAAACTTTAGGGTCAAGTAAAAAAATATTTGATTTCAAGATTTAATTAAGATTTTTATCTATACGATAGCAATGGATCTAACCATTATGTAGTTTAGAATTATAAGATACTAGAATTTGATATAATAATATTTTTCCGTATGGATAAGCACCAACAAATTGGGACGTTTTTTGGTTCTGGTTTGGTTTTATCTTCAATTCAACGATAACTATAATTCAATTTTATTTTTGATACTTGACATTTATTTTCAATATAAATTTTTTGTGTAACAGAAAAATATTCTTTTAAAAATAATAAAATAAAATATATGAGAAACTAAAATAATAGGATAATATTTTTTTGAAAAATTATATACTATAAGATATTTTTTTGGTGCGTACAAAGTATATTAGTTTTATATTTTATATAAGTTTTATATTATATATTAGTTTTATATTTTATATTAGTTTTTTATTTTATATTAGTTTTATATTTTTATATAATAAAAATAAATAAATAATTTTTGGTAACATCAAATGTTTCGTTATGCTACTCCCAATTCAGAACTGACGAAGTTGGTAAAATCAGATCGGTCAATTGAAAATATATTGAATAAAGATGCTGGTGAAAACGAAGATACAGCTCTTTTTGAACAAATGCTAAGGCATAATTATATGAAAAAGTTTGTTCCGATTATGGATTCGTTGTTAAATAAACAAAACTCGCTAAAGTTTGGTAATATTGTAAAAACTGTAGAAGAGGCAGTTACAATTGCCAACAAACTATTAGCCAAACAAGTGCCTTTTGGTTACTCGAAAGAAAATTTCGCATCACCGGGAGTATATCGTACCGGTTATATACGTATTCCAAAAATAATTCCCAGAATTGGGACAAAACTTTAAACTCGATTTATATTAGTTAATTATTATTATTACTTTACCCCACAATATAATATCCAAGTTTTATTTACACTATTTACAAGTAATTTATTTACAAATATACAGTTCTGGATATTTTCCACTAATTTGAACAAAACACCTGGAAAAGATAAGTTTTATATATGTATATTTCATTTAGATTAGGTTTAAATCATTACTTTACCCCACAATATAATATCAAAGTTCTTTTGTGAACTGGATTTCTCTTTGCTGTGATGGCTGTTTTTTTATGATTTTTATTTACAGTTCTGGATATTTTCCACTAATTTGAACAAAACCCCTGGAAAAGACAAGTTTTATATATGTATATTTCATTTAGATTAGGTTTAAATCATTACTTTACCCCACAATATAATATCAAAGTTCTTTTGAGAACTGGATTTCTCTTTGCTGTGATGGCTGTTTTTATATGATTTTTATTTACAGTTCTGGATATTTTCCACTAATTTGAACAAAACACCTGGAAAAGACAAGTTTTATATATGTATATTTCATTTAGATTTAGTTTAAATTATTACTTTACCCCACAATATAATATCCAAGTTCTTTTGTGAACTGGATTTTGTGTTGCCGTGATGGCTGTTTTAATATTCTTTTTATATACAATTCTGGTAGTTTTTCTGTAATTGTAACAAAACACCTGGAAAAACACAAGTATTATAAATGCATATTTCATTTGGATTTAGATTAAATTATTATTATTCGGCTTGAAAACTTACTAATGCGAACACAAATTTTAGAATGCATACAAAAATGAACTAAATGTCAAAATTTATATTGGAGTACTAGTTCTGATTCTTACCACCAGAAGTTTACTCCAATCGTCAATACTATGCTACTTATTTTGTACCGGGTATGGTAACTAGATATGAAATCATTTTATTATGAAAATTTTATATTGGTTCTATGGTTATAGTTATTAAAAAAAACGTGCTTGAGATAAATTCTAAAACATTAAAGTATTATAATGGTCACAAAATGAAGTGTGAATATAATTATATATAAGGGGTTTCTTAGGTAGAACCTTTCAAGAATTTATGAACATTATACCCAATACACATTCCATTTTCTACGAAGATCTGCAATTCTCTGCAGCAAGACTTAAACCTCAAAAATGTTAGCAGCTCAACCTAAAACCTTTTTTAGTCTCCAAATATCTAAAGTATGTCAAATGTTTATTAGTCAATTTCTTTTAAAATGGCGTCAGATCATTCATACTAAAGTTTCTTCGTGTTCAAGTTCAATATATATTTTTTTTTTTAAAGAACTTAGAGATACTCTTTGATAGAAAAACAAAACTATAAAAAGTATTTTAATAAATAAATTAAAAATACAAATAAAATGCCACCTAAAGAAAGAAAAATTGCTATAATGGGATACAGATCCGTAGGTAAATAAAATGATCGACAACAACGTAATTTTTTCGTCTGTCAATTTCTAGGAGAAACAAGAAAATTCAAAATAAGTTTTTATCATACCCAAAACAAAATTTTAATTATAATTCTTGTTTTAATTTTTAGGAAAATCATCGTTGAGCATTCAATTCGTAGAAGGTCAATTTGTTGACTCTTATGATCCAACCATTGAAAATAGTAATGAAAATTTTTGCTTTGCTAAAATCAATAATCGTCATAAAATTTTATTTTATTTTTTCAGCATTCACAAAATATACAAGAGTAAATTCAACTGATTATGAATTAAAACTAGTTGATACAGCTGGTCAAGATGAATATAGTATATTTCCTGCTCAATATTCTATGGATTTTCATGGTTACGTTTTAGTTTATTCAATCACAAGTCAGACATCATTCGAAGTTGTTCAAATAATCTATGATAAATTATTTTATGTAATTAAAGCGCAGTAAGTTTCCATAATTATGTAATAATAAATATATATTTGATTTAAAGATGATTAGAGTAGATAGAGTTGAAGGTCAATTTTGAGCACAATTGCTAATCGATTTTTCTTTGTGTTAATTATTTTTAGTGTGCCCGTTATATTAGTTGGAAATAAAATTGATTTACATCAAGAGCGAACAGTTTCAACAGAAGAAGGAAAAAAACTTGCAGAGACTTGGAAAGCTTCTTTCTTAGAAACCTCAGCCAAAAATAATGAAGTAAGTTTGGTTAATATTCACATTTTTGTTTAAAATTTTAAACTATTATTTATCACGTTTTGCAAACATCACTGAAAAGTACGATTCTAGTGAGAGTTTTGAATAAAACTTCAATTCAATTTTAGAGATAAGCTAATATTTGTGACCTTCTGATTTGGAAATAAATTTAAATAGATTTCGATAATCATAACAAAATGCAACAGGTGCTTGCCACACGGTCGACTTCTGTTATTTAGAAAACCAAACAATATTGCTTTACTATACCTAACAAACATACAAAGTCATTGGTTACATAACTCTTCCGTCACGGATGTGTTTTAGTAAAGCCTCGATGACATTAAGATAGTATACAATCTACTAGCCAGCGAGTTTATTAGCAGCTTGTAAACTCGCCTAGTGCTTGAAAACTCGCCTAGTGGCAAGTTGTTCACTATCTAACTAGCAGATCTACCGAAAAAGTTGATTTGTGTGCTAGTTTTCAATCTATTCGCCAGCTTTTAAACTCTCCAACGAGCAGGTTGTAAACTATCTTAGTGTCATCGAAGAAAATAAATGTTTCATTGGTGATGTTTACCGTATAAGAGGTGCGGTTCGGTATTCAAATTGATAGTTTTTCGATTTTTGCTTTAAGATATCGTATTAGACACATTCGAACACAGACTCACTAAATCAATCCTTTCAAGTCTGCTGGTCCTGGTGAAAGCTACTCATACAGACTGCAAAACATTGTTGATGACCTAATAGAATGATTGCTGAATATCTATAAGGCATGTTAGGCAAATGGCTACGTCGTAGCGGTGTGACAAAACCTAGAGTTGTAAGCATACCTGAACCAGGTAAAACCAACTACAGTTAAGCCTAGTCAACCTGAGAAATAAGTTTCATATGGGTTGTTCTCAAAACTATGGAAATCATCCCATCTAATCATATCTCCATCCTGGAAATCATCTCATCCAATCTAATATGTGAACCACCGTTTCTCAGGGCTGCGGAGTGGGAGTCGGGACGAATTTTCTAGTAACTGGAGTATGAGTCGGAAAAATAATCAAAAAATTTGTCGACTCCGACTCCTATTTGAAAATTATATTCCGTTATTTTTTGTTTTTATTTTCTGTATAGTTTATTTTTTTTTTCTTCTACGCATAAAACAGAATTATAAATTATTTTATTACTATTCATTACGTCAGTGTTGCATTGTAGTCATGGTCTACCTCACGGCCGCTCACTCTAGTGAACTGACGGTAATTTTTGAATTATTCCAGACTATAAACCGACTTTACGTTTGAGCCTATATATCAACACTTGTCCAATTAATATCTTGTATATCTTGAGTTTGTTGTTAGTTGAAACATACGATGATTTAAGAAGAGGTTTAATCGAGCCGTTGTTTCAGTTAAGCTTTGATTACAAATATTAAAAGTATTCAACACCCTTGATTCCTATTTCGCCGCACATCAAATCTTCTTCCTAAACCACTCTTGAAAAAATCATGTTTGATTTTATCATAATTTTTTGCGCACCAAATTGTCTATCGCCCGTCTTAAGCGACTTGTAGTCTCACTTCTTAAAGATTCACTTTTGCCAATGATGACAATATCATCAGCGTACGCGATCATATGTACTGATACTGATTTTAATGACAAGATATTGTTGTTAGTCGGTAGTTTTGCTTTCCTGCACACATATTCCAAGGCCAGTTTTAATCGTGTAGAGAAAATAGCATCATCTTGTCTTAAGCCGGAGTCAACTTTAGAAAATTTTTCTACTTTGTGTTCTATTTGTGCACAGCATTAAGAGTCCATTAAGTAGAGACAGGTAGAGAGGTATGTTGAACTTTAGACATTTTTCCAAAATTATCCTTATCGATAAAAATACATCGGTGGTACCTCAGTCTTGCCTGATGTCACACTGATATACTCAAACCAGTTTTTCAGCAAAGGGATTGTTTTTGGTTAGAAAATGGGATTTGCATCCGTCATGTTTTGACGGAACAAACCATTTTTGTAGTTGAATATCTCGTGTCTCGATATTACTATGAGCGGGACGGGGTTTAACCCGTTTCATTAAAATAAGTTTTTAACAACAAAGTATTAGAATTCATAAAAATTGGATTATTTTTGCGAAATGAAGTACACATAGCAAAAATGAATCTTCGATTTCACAAATCACACTAACTCCATATGATCATGAGATGGCATGGCAAAAAATTATTTAACGATTACAAAAACAAAAACTGAAGCAATTGTAGAATAGCATATTCTTCAACGATGCCGAAAACAACATATTATTTTGAAGCGAGAGGACAGTTTATCAACTGAGGTTGTCGCGTCTAATAGGCTTATATATAACTAAAGACGGTTTTGTAATAAACAAAATCAAATTTAAAAATTTTATTATTATTTCTAAAATAAGAACAATAGTTTTGATTTAGTTTTTGTATGGGGATGACGTTACGTAATATAATTTAAAACAACGTAAGTTATTTTATGTAAGTAAATATTTTTTTTTTCGTTTTTCTTAAATAAATAGGTGAAATAATTTTTTTTTTAAATATCTTAACACTAATTGTTTGTTAGCATACTATTTAAAAAGAATAGATTATATATTAAGATTATATTATTTAAATTTAAAATTATTTAATAAGGCACAAGTTCGTTATATGGTATACGCCCCTGGGGGTGTGGGTGGGTTCGTTGGAAAACTTAGGTGGTGGGGGTAGGTTTATATATGTAGGTACCTTAGGCCGGAGGGGTGAGGTTTAGATTATTTGAAATGAAATATTTTAAGATATAATATTTTATGATATGTTATTTTTCACTCGCTTCTGCGACCCTGCAGACCTTCGATCAATAGCTCATTTGGGTGGAAATTTGTTTTAGAAATCGAGGGTAACCTTGTCCGACAAAAATTTGACTGCTATTGTCCAGTCCGAAAACCCAAACATGCCAAAATGTCAATTGTCAATTGACAATAGTAGACAAATTTTTGTCAAACAAGGTTAACTTCGATTTTGGTCCGGAAGATATCGTAGTGTCAACATCATTTTTTTTTGTTAGTCCTGAATTAATAATTATAATTGTTTGTAACAAAATCATAGTGACAGGAATTTTTAATTTAATTTATTTTGGTTTTTGATTAAAATCTTATAATAATTGGAAAAATTACTACATCGAGGACGGGATTAAATATTTCATTAATATAAATTCATAAATAAACACAGATGAGTATGATTTTCTGAAATTTTATCTTAGCGCATGATCTCCATATTTGAACAATATGAAATATATTCAAAATGGTGTTCTTTTAAACTCATCATCTAAAGTCAAATATATTAATTTTGATAATCAGTGTTAATTATTTGTCGCCTAATTGTACATAATCTTATTAATAATTGGAAATTAATTGAATTTATTTTATATATTTTGGAGCGGAGAAACAAAATGAAGAATTTCTCTATCTAATCAACATAATCTTACTTATACTGTTATATTTTAAATCATCATAATATAAAAATTATTTAAACATAAAATTGGATTATAATCTTCACATATTAAAATTAACGATGCATAGATCTATATAGATGGCATAAATATTAATCTTTCTAAATCTGCATATTTCCTCCATTTTGTATTTTAAATGATTTGATCATATAATCAATATGGAGAAATTCTATTCTAATCGAAAAAGGAAAAAAAAGGAAATAACAATGAATATGGAAGTCGTAACTTTGTCAATGTTCAATATTGTATGTAATTTGAACATATACCAAATATAACTCCAAACATATCTTCATAATATTACATCATAATCTACATGTACCACAACTTACATACTTAAGGATTACATGGAAATATAAATTACTCAAAACTCTCAAAATGGAGAATGTAACAAATTAAAAACAACATCAAAATCTGTAACTTCGACTATCTACATTTTGTTCTTTTGATTATGGAATACATTTTGGAATGGTCATAGGATAATAAACACTTTAAATTGTCTTCATGTTCAGGGCAAAATTGGACTTCAATCGGTTCAACATATAATTATCTAACAATAATTTATTACATACATTTTCAAGTTTCATTATTATTAAACAACAAAAATAAATTTAATTTTAAATTACTACAACTTAAATCTAAACTAATTAGATTCAAAATCATATATATATACTTATTGTAAAAGATCTATTCAATCATAATAACATAAATAGTTTGAAGAACTAATTTTCATTTTAGAATACTTTTTCTATAAGCACTTTAATATAAATACTCAAAAATAATTTAGTTAAATGTAATACTATTTACTTATTGAATTTAACTTAAGGTTTGAATTATATAACTTCTAAATCATAATTCAATTTTTCTAAATAACTAAAATTTTATGTGTCCAGTCATGACTATAAAAGGGCTTTATGTTACCCTCTCATGCATTAATCATTCATAAATATATTAAATTATGTCAACCGAGATTAGGAGGAAGGTCTCTGGCAAGTTTATTTCATGCCTGATGAGGTATAGGCACAGACCTGTCTAATTTTCAGGTACTGTCTTGCCTATTCCAACACTCATACATGGAAACATGAGTCATAGTCCTTCAACCTAATTAAGGGAAC
This sequence comes from Diogma glabrata, assembly GCA_963693315.1. Classification (NCBI taxonomy): domain Eukaryota; kingdom Metazoa; phylum Arthropoda; class Insecta; order Diptera; family Cylindrotomidae; genus Diogma; species Diogma glabrata. Next base: position 61,447 of record CAVNZG010001270.1, read on the forward strand.
TTTTTATAATGTAATCTTGGTAATATAGACTAACCATCTGACCAATAAAATAAAACACAAAAAAAAAAAAAAAACTTCGATTTCTAAAACAAATTAAAGCCCAAACTAATAAAAAATAAAATTGTGATAATAAATGTACAAAACCCCGGGAAATCGCCATATTTTGGCGTTTTCCGAGTGAAAAAGCGGTGGAATTGAGGAAAATGGCAGATAAAAAAGTTGTCGAACTCGACAAGAACGACACCTCACGAAGTATAAAATATGTGGTAATCATCAAATAAAAAAGGCAAGGACCTGATGACTACTACTACACAGCACAGTTTATTTAAAAAAATAAAAATATGTCATTTTATTTTGTCATATTTTATTCAGTTATCCATTATTCGTAAACTAAAATTTAAAACAACATTTCGAGTCGATCACCACATCAAAACACGCGGAACATGTGTAAAAAGTATCTATTAAACCCTTAAACTTTTTATTAAATAAAATGCATAAATTCATTGTTACATGACAATAGAAATTGCACACCGAGGCGGATATAAAACTTTCTATCGAAGCT
>CAVNZG010001271.1:0-46883 GCA_963693315.1 Diogma glabrata
AGACCCCTGGTCGAAAAAAAAAAATTCTAAGAGAACTTGTATTTTTTATTTATCAAAGACTATCTATAAACAAAAAATAATCAAAATTAAAAGGGGTCAAGTCAAAACGATGTTGAATCTTCGTGAAATTGCTCATATATATATATATATTTTTTTTTTTTTTTTTTTTTTTTTTTTTTTTTATATATATATATACATATATATATATATATATATATATATATATATATACATATATATATATATATATATATATATATATATATATATATATATATATATATATATATATATATATATATATATATATATATATACAGTGTAATTCGCTTATAACGACATTGAAAATGACATCAAAATCCGTCGTTACATCCGAATGTCGTAATATGCGAAGTGCTCAATTTTTCATCAGAATCAATTTATAGGCGGGTTAATAAGGCGTCGTATGTTTCTGTAACTGTTGGAGGAGAAAAATTTATGGTATACACAGGTTTATTTTAAATATCTTCTATACGTCAACGTATACGTTAATATTAGCTAAATTTATAATATAGTCGACAGTATCTTTTAATGTGGGCTCTTCATCTGTGAATAAAAATTTATCAGAAACGATAAAAACTTCCCAATTTTCATCACCCCTGAAAGAAGTTGTTATCGAGGAGCAAAACTTGGCCTATCCCATTAGTGGAATATCATCATCAGCATCGTAACTCACAGCGTCTGTATCATCATCATCATCATCATCAACTTGCAAGAATTCGGCATGTTTAAGTCAATTGAAATACGACGTTTACTTACTAAAACGATTTCTAGTTGGATAGCATTTACCAATTAGAAAGAGTTGTGCTTTGGCCATTGTCATTTCTAACAATTTTTATTAAAAATTCTGTCGATAGGGATTTTTAAAAATTTTTATTACACCCTTATCCTTCGACTGAAGAGCAGATAACGTGTTTAGTGGCATAATCACTAATTTAATAAATTTTAGATTTTTCAAATGAAGATGTGCAGGGCAATTATCCAACAGTTAATTTTTCTTTAATTCGGTGCTTCATTTTCTTAAAACATTCAATAATATTAGAAGACATCAAGGCCTTTGTATTTTCTGTATTATCCAACGGTAGAGACTTATTGCTTCTAAATAAGCTGGGTGATTTACTTTTTTCTATCACAAGCCATTCATTCACTCTCAACTTACATATTTTTATTATTTAAATTTTTTTTCTGGAGTAATTTTATAAAACAGGCCCGTTTTGTCGACGTTGTAAATTTTATTTGTAGCCGTCGAGTATTTTCGACTACGCTAATTGTTAGGAATTCGTCACATGCACTTCCATCAACACTTGCTCATTCATCAAAAATCTCACCCCGCCATGCACCCAACCGCAATATATGTCTCTTACGGAAGCAAAAAGTTCAGATTTCCATACATTTGAATTCAGAATTTAGCGGCGATCTAATTAATTCTGTTTTCTTGTGCAATATTGAATAGATATTGCAACAATTTTTGAATCGCTGTTGCTTAAACTCTGTCAACAACACTTCGCACATCTTCCCAATTTTTATGTTTTATTCCTTGTAATTCAAACGACTTTTAAATGAAATGTTTGTTTTTCCATATGGTGCTTATAGTTTTTTATGAATCAAATCAACATATTAATCATTGCATCCCACCATTTATAAATCAATAGCTTTGAATATCTCAGATAACATGTTTAACGTTATCTTTTACTATACACTCAGAGATTAATACGGTATATTCACGATTAATTAACGAGCAGACCTGAAAACACACATTCTGAATAATGTAAAGGGAAAGTGATCTCCGTCGAGAATCGAAACAGAATTCCTTGAGTTAAAAGGCTACCTAGCGCCTTATCAACTGAGCTAAAACTGCGACAATGTAAACCAAACCACCAAAATGGAAAGATATAGAGGATAAAAACCATCAATTGTGATTCATAAATCACAACTATTTTTTCTCATATCTAAAAAACGTTTTTATTTTTGAACTTATCGGTCGCAATAAACGAACAATCTGTGCATCTATCTGTACAAATTTTATTGCATAATTGGTCGCTATATCAGAAATGTCGTAATAACCGAAGTCGTTTTAAGCGAATATTTTTATACAGGAACAAAGGCAAGTTCAACCATTACTTTGATTTTATGACGATATAGGCGAAATGTCGTTATAACCGAGGGCGTTATAAGTGAATTTCACTGTATATAAATATATATATATATATATATATATATATATATATATATATATATATATATATATATATATATATATATATATATATATATATATATATATATATATATATATATATATAACGATATGAGGTATAACGGAATTATCCGGCAGTCTCACGGTCGCAATTTTTGACCCACACCAAAAATATTTTCTGTGTATATTGCGGCAAATAATCTCTTGGACAAGTTCGCGAGCTTGCCATATCGGGGTACCATTTAAGCAGCTAGAGTCGTAAAAGTCGAATAATCTAAGGCGTTATAACTTCCGTTTGAAACATAAAGTTTAATTAAAATTGATAAATATTGAATATTTAAACCCTTTTTATCATTTTTTGTCAGATGACAACCTTGGCATTTAGGGTTCCTGAAAAATCAGCTGTCTTAAAAATGTACTGAACTTTGTTGTCCTTGATCTAGATGAAAATGACCCAGCTCAAAAATGAAAACATTTGCACACGTAGACCAATTATATCTATCCAAAACTTAAAAAATAAATTGTATCAGAGGTTGAGACCCTGGAGCTATTAAAACGAAAACAAACGCAAACGGCCATGCTTTCATCATTTTTTAGTCTATTTTGATTAAAATAATACTAGCTTTTAATTCAACTTTTCAACTATAACACCAAAAATTTTCAGCTTTGTAACCCTAGATGTTCCAATGCAATTAACATTATACTAACTTAATGAAAGCCACTAAAACGCTATATAATTACAAACAAATCCCAAAAATATCCAATAAAAATATTAAATAAATTTTCTTTTGTTTTTATTTTTTTTTTTTCGCAAAAAGTTAAAACATGTTGTTTTGAGTGTTTGTTGTTGTTGTTATGAAGATTTATTATTGTTTTGAATTAGGGAATAGTTTCTTTGGAATATTTGGAAGTGGTTTAGTTGAAATAAATATATGTATATTGATTACATATTTACAATTGATAGATATTTGTATTATATTTGAGGTGTAAAAGTTGTTTAATGTTGTTGTTGATTATAAATTATAGGATGGCAGTTGTGATGTAGTTAGAACGTTAATCCACCAAATGTTTTAATTTGTTATTAAGGAGTTTTAACCAAATTAAACAAAACTATTCGAAATTGCATTGACAAAGTAGTTTCCGTTTATGTATATAGTTTGGTTGGTTTGACAAATTTTTTGGATTATTCTGTTTCTAGTTAAATTTTTTATTTAAACTAATCTGACATATCCAATTCTCATTTGTACACAAAGCTTTCTGGTCCCGAAATCTACCTATTTCTAGCGGATATACGTGCCGCTTGTACTTTTTAGGGTTCCGTTTTTTATACGGAACACTATTGGTGAGATTAAAACGAATTTTTCACATTATATCGATTATCTCGTAAACTATAAATGCTATGGACTTGAAATTTGAGGTGCGTATAAAACTAATCTGTCCATGTTCACGCATTATCGTGAATTTCTAAATAGTTCATCTGAAAAATCAAAATATTTTAAATTAGAATCAAAACAAAACCAATTAAAGATTTATTTATTATTTATAAAATTATGCAAAACATTACCAAAACAATCCTTTTGAAATGTCAACGAAACTGTTAATTTGAATTGACGTGTTCGGTATATTTTGATCATTCATTCGATATTTTCAATTTTCACATTGAATTTATGTGTTCGTTATTCTATATTACTAATTCGATAGTTTCGAGATCGTTGGTAAACTTGACAGCTGTGTGGAGTTTATGATTTGTAGAGTTTTGGCTTTCTATAAAATGGACTGTTTTGGTAGTTTTGGTCTCTTATTCTTACGAATTTATATCTGAATAGTATAGTCAGTAAAAAGTGTTGTTTGTGTTATATCATGTAGTTGGTTGAGTATGATCTAAGCTCTCTCTTTGTTATTTTTAAGTCAATTTTAAATATTTTGTATTCCTATGTGTTAGATCAGTAATTGTAAAATTAATAAAGGAAGTTTATATAAAGTTGTGTGCATCAGGTCAGTTTTTTAATGTATATATAAATTAACCAAGTAGTTTTTTCTTTGTTCTCTGACAAATACTCGTCGAGTGTGCATGCAGTAAAAAACCTCGTATAAGTTTTCATCGATTGGAACGGGTGATGTTTCCATGCATCTTTCATTTCATATGTACATGATTTTAAACCATTATATGAGCTGATATATTTTCATCATTGCATCAATCATCTCATATGTACATAACTTCAACCATTATATGAGCTGATATATTTTCATCATTGCATCAATCATGTCATATGTACATGATTTTCAACTATTATATGAGCTGATATTTTCGTCATTGCTTCAATCAATCATCTCATATGTACATGATTTTCAACTATTATATGAGCTGAGATAGTTTCATCGTTGCTTCAGTTGATCATCTCATTTCCATAACTTCAACCATTATATGAGCTGATATATTTTCATCATTGCATCAATCATCTCATATGTACATAACTTCAACCATTATATGAGCTGATATATTTTCATCATTGCATCAATCATCTCATATGTACATAAATTCAACTATTATATGAGCTGATATTTTCGTCATTGCTCCAGTTAATCATCTCGTTTACATAACTTCAATTATTATATGAGCTGAGATATTTCCATCATTGCATCATTCATCTCACTTACATAATTTCATTTATTATCTGAGCTGAGATATTTTCATCATTGCTTCAATCAATCATTTCATATGTACATGATTTTCAACTATTATATGAGCTGATATTTTCGTCATTGCTTCAATTAATCATCTCATTTACATAACTTCAACTATTATATGAGCTGATAGTTTCGGAATTACTTCAGTTAATCATCTCATTTACATAACTTCAACTATTACATGAGCTGATATTTTCTTCATTGTATCATTCATCTCATATGTACATAACTTCAATCATTATATGAGCTGATATATTTTCATCATTGCATCATTCATCTCATATGTACATGTTTTCAACTATTATTTGAGCTGAGATATTTCCATATTTGCATCACGGTGTTGGAAGTTGATGTGCCAACCAACTCACATCAAATATATCTTCAGGAAAAAAAATACAGTCCACCTCTCATCGACGCCGCATCATTTGGTCCTTCGAGCCGGATTTATACGCAGCTCGTCTCAAAATAACTTCGGAAGAAAAAAAAAAAACCAACCAACGTTTTTGGATAATTTAAGGTACCATTTAGTATAATTTATAAGTAACTTAATTATTTAAATTTTCGTCAAATATCATTAACATTATGCACTTCTCTAGCATTTATATTGTCATTGTTTATTAACACGACTTGCGTGATCATATAATCGTGATTTTTTCGGGACATTCACTACTACGGGGTGTACAATGTCGCTTAGTCGATTGTTTAATTGTCTATGGTGGATGGCTTGTCGGATTGTTTCATTTTATTGACATATTTCGTCTGGAACAATGTTCATCCGTTTTTCTCTTCGGTATTAATTTTCCATAAGGTTAACATGCCGGATTCCCCTTACGAAGACCTCTTGAAAAAACAACGTCGTATAAAATCTCGTCGTACCTGAATGAAATTTGAATTCCAAAATAATTTTGCTGTCGTCGTTAATATTTTTAAAAAATCTTTATACATCTCGTCATACTCTAATGGAATTTGAATTCCAAGATAAATTTCTTATTTCCGTTAATAATTCAGTTCGTCGTACTTTAATGTAACTTGAGTTCCATATAATTGTTGTCTTCGCTAATATTTTGAAAATCGTTATTCATTTTTCGTCGTACCTTGTTGGAATGCGATTTTTCGTTAATAGTTGGAGTCACTATTCGTTTCGTCGTACTTAGTAGAATGTGATTTCCAGATACAATTGTTGTCTTCGTTAATATTTTAGAAAATCGTTCTGTCGTATTTTTGAATCATTCGTCGTACCTTATTAGATTAATTGTTATTTTTAGGATTCTGTTATATTATGTATTATATTCATCGAATTCTAGTAGATTAAACAGCATATTCATCGGATGTTCCAATATTAAATTACCAATTTATTCATCGGATCATTTCAAAATCACCGTTTTTAGGTGTGGAGTAATTAATTATTTAATCCACATCGTTCGTCAATCAACATGGAAGTTTTGATATTGGTTTGTCCAACATTCGCTGGTATTTGGATGTGTTAGCTTCATTAATTTTTCGTCGTTCTCCTTGTTGCTATCATAATTCCAACAGATGTTCACTCTTGTCTCATTCTTCGTTGCCTTGGCAGAGTGTGCCTCACAGCCCACCTTCGTCGTATAGTCGTTGAGACAAAATCAAACAAATTTCTTCAATGTGAATTAGCTCTGACCTTGCTAATAGGGTTACATGCCTCATTTGTAGTAATTGGTTATTCGTCATATCTTACTAGGATTCGTTTCTCAATTTAATGTTCATTAATAGTTGGAGTCATTATTCGTTTCGTCGTACTTAGTAGAATGTGATTTCCGAATAAAATTGTTGTTCGTTAATATTTTAGATATTTTTCTCGTACGTTTCGCCGTACCCTAACACCATTCATCGTATTTTATTAGTTTGATTGTTATATTCTTAGGAACCTGTTAAATTATTTTATACCCATTAAATTCTAGTAGATGAAATACTATTCATCGCATGTTACATTATTGAATTACCAACTCATTCATCAAATCCTGTCAAATTCATCGTTATTAGATGTGAAATAATTAGTTATTCAATTCACATCGTTCATCAGTTAACATGGAAGGTTTTATATTGGTTCGTCGAACATCCGCTGGTATCTGGATGTGTTAGCTTCATTAATGTTTCGCCGTTCTCTTTGTTGCTATCATAATTCCTACAGATGTTCGCTCTTGTCTCATTCTTCGTTACCTTGGCAGAGTGTGTCTGACAGCCCACTTTCGTCGTATAGTCGTTGAGACAAAATCAAACAATTTTTCCAATGTTAACCAATGTGTCCTTGCAAACTGGCTAACATGCCTCATTTGTATTTAGTAGTATTCGTCATTAGAATTCGTTTTAATTCAATATTTGGTAGTTAATGGTTCGGTAGTATCTTAAGCCGTTATAGGTTTAATTATAATTTAATAAAATGTTTGTCTTCAGTAGGAATTAAAGTCATTAGTTATTTTCACGCGTCTTTCGTCTAGTTTATGTTACAAACCGAAAATGATTTCGTTTGAAGTAGAATTTTATATTTGTCATTTCCGTCTGCCAAATTGATAATTCAGGTTGTAGCACCGAGCTTTAATCGTTGACATTTAACTTTTGCAGGCCCCTCTATTAGCTCAAGATGCGTGCTCAAATGCAACTGACAAATGGTTCATATGCATGTTCGCGTGTTTCGTCTCAAAGCAGTCCAGTTGGAAATCGGTATTAACTCATCAGCTGATCCTTTTAGAGCTTGGTTTCGTCGTATGTATGGTATCACGTAGCGGATTGTGATGTTTTTAAAAATTCTGCTTCCACAACATTGCCAACTTCATTGAAGCTCGTAATCTTCAGCATATCCAACAAGCAGCATTCATGTGGTCTACTCTTCGTCACAGAGTGTGTCCGACAACTCAATTTCATTGTACAATCGTTGTGTCATTTTAAATTGAGCCTATTGTCATTTCCATTAACCCAGCTGAATCCATTCTGAAACGCTCAGTAGCACGAATCAGCGTAATCTCACATCTTGATGTTGAAGATTTGCAACAGTTTGTTGTATCAAGTAATTACAAACTATTGGTGGTTTATATTTCACTAATTAATATTTGCAATCGTCCACGTAACTCAAGCAACAATGTTCTGCGACCAGTCTGTTCAGTCTGACAAGTCACTCACCTCGACTACAGTCATCCCTGAATATTCATACACTTAAAATTTACTTTAGTTGCTGTCCGTAACTGGTTTTAAGGGATTACGTAATTGCAACCATGTCGCAGCCTGGACCGTTTCATTTTGTTAAAGTAAATACTTTAAGGTCGCCAGTATGTTCACGCATTATCGTGAATTTCTAAATAGTTCATCTGAAAAATCAAAATATTTTAAATTAGAATCAAAACAAAACCAATTAAAGATTTATTTATTATTTATAAAATTATGCAAAACATTACCAAAACAATCCTTTTGAAATGTCAACGAAACTGTCAATTTGAATTGACGTGTTCGGTATATTTTGATCATTCATTCGATATTTTCAATTTTCACATTGAATTTATGTGTTCGTTATTCTATATTACTAATTCGATAGTTTCGAGATCGTTGGTAAACTTGACAGCTGTGTGGAGTTTATGATTTGTAGAGTTTTGGCTTTCTATAAAATGGACTGTTTTGGTAGTTTTGGTCTCTTATTCTTACGAATTTATATCTGAATAGTATAGTCAGTAAAAAGTGTTGTTTGTGTTATATCATGTAGTTAGTTGAGTATGAGCTAAGCTCTCTCTTTGTTATTTTTAAGTCAATTTTAAATATTTTGTATTCCTATGTGTTAGATCAGTAATTGTAAAATTAATAAAGGAAGTTTATATAAAGTTGTGTGCATCAGGTCAGTTTTTTAATGTATATATAAATTAACCAAGTAGTTTTTTCTTTGTTCTCTGACAAATATTCGTCGAGTGTGCATGCAGTAAAAAACCTCTTATAAGTTTTCATCGATTGGAACGGGTGATGTTTCCATGCATCTTTCATTTCATATGTACATGATTTTAAACCATTATATGAGCTGATATATTTTCATCATTGCATCAATCATCTCATATGTACATAACTTCAACCATTATATGAGCTGATATATTTTCATCATTGCATCAATCATCTCATATGTACATAAATTCAACTATTATATGAGCTGATATTTTCGTCATTGCTCCAGTTAATCATCTCGTTTACATAACTTCAATTATTATATGAGCTGAGATATTTCCATCATTGCATCATTCATCTCACTTACATAATTTCATCTATTATCTGAGCTGATATATTTTCATCATTGCTTCAATCAATCATCTCATATGTCCATGATTTTCAATTATTATATGAGCTGATATTTTCTTCATTGCTTCAATTAATCATCTCATTTACATAACTTCAACTATTATATGAGCTGATAGTTTCGTCATTACTTCAGTTAATCATCTCATTTACATAACTTCAACTATTATATGAGCTGATATTTTCTTCATTGTATCATTCATCTCATATGTACATAACTTCAATCATTATATGAGCTGATATATTTTCATCATTGCATCATTCATCTCATATGTACATGTTTTCAACTATTATATGAGCTGAGATATTTCCATATTTGCATCACGATGTTGGAAGTTGATGTGCCAACCAACTCACATCAAATATATCTTCAGGAAAAAAAATACAGTCCACCTCTCATCGACGCCGCATCAGTCCACATGAAATAACGGATACAAATAAAACTAAAGTGGTTTTCGTTTGGTTTACAGGGGTACGATGTGAGACCTTTGAGAAAATATATTTTTTTATAGATTCAAGTAGGGTATCATATGAAAGGGCTTCATTTCAGTATTCCTTTAAAATTTATTTTGGAATTTTACACTTCACCATTTTTTGTATAATTTGAAATAATGACGTTTTTTTCGTGTTTTCTTACCTCGATTAGCTCCGAACCTAACTGATCGAAAATTTTCAAATGTATTTGGAATGATAGAAAAATTAGTACGTTTTTAATAAAAAATATAAAAAAGTGTCATATTCTCATACTTAGATTTATTAAGGGAGTGGATATGAGGAGGCGTAAAATCACTATTTAAAATGGGGTCAAGTGGGGTGTCATTTGAAAGAGCACTTTATTTAGAAAACATGGCAATTTTTTTTAGAATTTTGCGATGCACAGTTTTTGAGTTATTTTCAAAAAAGTGCAACTTTCAGACCGTTCCCCTCCCCCTACGTTTCGACGCTGATTGACAGAAAAATTTGAAAAAATTCACAGAGCTAGGAAATTTGGTAAATTTTGTATGAAAATTATAGAGAGGTCTCAAATAATTATATTTCTGTGTGTTTAGGGGACCGGTGTAAGGAGGGTAAAAAAAAAATTTTTTTGACCCAAGCGAGTGGGGTGTCATTTGAAAGAACACTTAATTTAAAATTTGTTACAATTTTTTTTAGAATTTGGCGGTGCACAGTTTTTGAGTTATGGACAAAAAAGTGCAAAATTCAGACCGTTCCCCCCCCTACGTTTCGACACTGATTGACAGAAAAATTTAAAAAAATTCACAGAGCTAGGAAATTTAGTAAATTTTGTATGAAAATTATATTGAAGTCTCAAATAATTATATTTCTGTGTGCTTAGGGGACCGGTGTAAAGAAGGTAAAAAAAAAATTTTTTTGACCCAAGCGAGTGGGGTGTCATTTGAAAAAACACTTAATTCAAAATTTGTTGCAATTTTTTTTAGAATTTTGCGGTGCACAGTTTTTGAGTTATTTTCAAAAAAGTGCGAAATTCAGCCCGCCCCTCCCCCCTACGTTTCGACACTGATTGACAGAAAAATTTGAAAAAATTCACAGAGCTAGGAAATTTAGTAAATTTTGTATGGAAATTATAGAGAGGTCTCAAATAATTATATTTCTGTGTGTTTAGGAGACCGGTGTAAAGAGGGTAAAAAAAAAATTTCTTTGACCCAAGCGATTGGGGTGTCATTTGAAAAAACACTTAATTTAAAATGTGTTGCAATTTTTTTTAGAATTTTGCGGTGCACAGTTTTTGAGTTATGGACAAAAAAGTGAAAAATCCACACCGTTCTTCCCCTTTCGTTTCGACACTGATTGACAGAAAAATTTGAAAAAATTCACAGAGCTAGGAAATTTAGTAAATTTTGTATGAAAATTATAGAGAGGTCTCAAATAATTATATTTCTGTGTGTTTAGGGGATGGGTGTAAGGAGGGTAAAAAAAAAATTTTTTTTGACCCAAGCGAGTGCGGTGACATTTGAAAGAACACCTAATTTAAAATTTGTTGCAATTTTTTTAGAATTTTGCGGTCTTTAGTTTTTGAGTTATGGACCAAAAAGTGCAAAACTCAGACCGTTCCCCGCCCTACGATTCGACACTGATTGACAGAAAAATTTGAAAAAATTCACAGAGCTAGGAAATTTGGTAAATTTTGTATGAAAACTATAGCGAAGTCTCAAATAATTAAATATCTTCGTGTTTAGGGGACCGGGGTAGAGAGGGTAAAAAAAACCTTTTTTGACCCAAGCGAGTGAGATGTCATTTAAAAGAACACCTAATTTATAAATCATTGCAATTTTTTTTAGAATTTTGTGATGTAAAGTTTTTGAGTTATTATCAAAAAAGTGCAAAATTCAGATCGTTTCGCTCCCTACGTTTCGACGATGATTGACAGAAAAATTTGAAAAAATTCGCAGAGACAGGAAAATTTTTAAATTTTGAATGAAAATCATAGCAAAGTCTCAAATAACTATATTTCTGTGTGTTTAGGGGATGGGTGTGGGGAGAGTAAAAATTCACTTTTGACCCAAGCGAATGGGGTGTCATATGAAGGAGCACTTAATTTAAGAAACATTACAATTTTTTAGAACTTAGCGGTGCACAGTTTTTGTGTTATTGAAAAAAAATATTTTTAGTTTGTAGCCTCTCCACCCCCCCTAAATTTCAACACTTGATTGACCGAAAAAAATAATCAAATTTAAACCATTTACAAGCTGGTGCATCTTTCTTGAGTTACCATAAACATCTATGGATGAGATTTAACCTAATGTAACATTTTTTGAGTTATTTTTGATCAATGTGGATTTGATTGTAGTTTACTATTGACATTTACGATTAAACATTAATTATTTTGTTATTCGTCTATGGTCTGGAAATATAAGGACATTATAACACAACTTTTCGTCAATAGTTTTTGATATTGTGTTCTTTTACATTCACGGAACCCTTGACGAGCGAATTTTATTCGCACTTGTCTGACTTTTTTTTAATTTATCTGATTTGTTTGATCTCTTAATTTATTTAATTTATTGTTATTTTGTTACATTCTGGTTATATACGGTAGATTCAAAGAAGAAATAATATTGACTTTTTTTGTGTTAAAAATTAAAAATTCAGTTGATTACGAAATTATAGAAATATAGAAGAAATATTATTTAAATGATTTTGTTTTGTATATGTTTGTTGTGTCCAGTGAAATTTAATTGTTTTGAGGTTTAGAGAAAAAATTTAAAGTGATAAAAGAAAATTGTTGGCAGGTAAGAACTTACTTGATGAAGCCCCGTCCCACACCTTCTAAAAATATATATAGCGTTGCGACAAGGTGGATGTTATACATGAACCGTTATCATGAATAAATCTAGGAATGATCGCCAATATTGATTTTTACCAGCAAACGGCGTGATAATTATCATGAATTTAGTCCTTCATAAAATGATCGTTGTTGTGTCACGAAATTTTCTAAAGTAATATTTAGTTCTAGAGAATCAGCTAATAACGTTTTTTGCCTTGCTGATGCTTCCAAAAGTAATTCGCGTTCTTTCCAATACACGTCATATACCTTTGCTGTAATGGTCTCAATCTCATCATAGGCAAACAGTTCAATCTCATATTCGTTGAAGGTTCGATATCTTGACTTCTACAATTTCTAATCGACCAGCTAAGCTTCAAGTCATATGGTAGCAGTGATTGCCTCACCGGATTTTAATGTGGTTTTAATCTGCGTTACCACACGATCACGTAATCGTATTAGTCGTTCTGACATTTGAGGTTAATTTGACGATTAATAGGTTAATTTGCATGTGTTATTCTAAATCCTGCTTTTACCACTTCACAATCTTAATTCACTTGCTCACACAAAATAGTATAATAAAATTGTACCTGCTTTCCTTGTTGTATATACATTATCCCTATCCAGTTTTTTGTTCGAGCTGCATGGTGTGATTAAGAGCTGGTTGGTACATAAAGTTATGACGTTGTATAAAGTTGAAATATTGAAGTATAAAGCTGCATGATATGATGTTCCCGGGTTTCGCCACCAAAAATGTTCTTAAATTAAACTTTTTGTTTTAATTATATTCTAAAAATAAAAATCCAATCAGTTTTTTTTAATTACCTCCACCTTTTATTTTCATTCGATTTTATTTGTGCTGATATGTTACACAGTTGAATTTAAATAAGGAAAATTCCATCCCAAAATAAAAACAATTATATATAATTATATAAAATTAGTACTAAAACTAAATTATTAATTGACGTAGATGACCTCTGGGTTTTTAATGATGAATTATGTTTTATAGCTACTTTCATGATTATTAACTTTGTGTATTTTGTTTTGTTTTTAAAAACAGCACAAACAGGTTCATTGGAGAAATTTAAAGTATAACAGCGTCCAAAAAATACACAACTTATTTCTTTTAAATAACACTTAAACCTGTATTCACAATTAAAACAAAAGTCCTATTTACGGTTTTTTGTTTACGATAAAGCGCTTCGTTTACAATTAATTAATTCGGTCTAAAAAAGTAGGCTGTCAGGGACATCCGGCAGATGTGAAACATAAAAATTGATGGTAGAAAAATAAAATAAATTTTTTAAACACTCTTGACACAGATGTCTCAGTGAGTAGTTATACAAGTATAAGCGCGTAATGGACTCAAACTGCCTTTACTGTAAGAAAAGGGCCGAGAACGCAGACACGTGCTAGTCTAACGCGGAAGCTTTGCAAACAAACAAAGCCTTATTGAGCGGAATTTGGGCGAATTAATCACTCCACATAGCTTCGTGCAATTTATGTTGAGCTAAAAAGACAACTGGGACATAGCAAATTAGATTATCACAAGTATGATGAAACGAGTTAGACGAGACGAACGAGGAGCAGTGATGCTCAATACTGCAGCAAAACCACGAAAACATGACATTTTAATCACGAGAGAGTACTACACTTAACCACTGACAAAGTGACAAACAATAACACGAAGAAGTTCCGACACCGAATTATTGAAATTTGTATTAATTGTATTATACAAACGAAATTTGATTTTTTTTTGTATTTGTATTACACCAACACAGAATTAGGGATTATATCAATAAAGTGCTAAGTAATTTTCATTCTTATAAAATGTACACTTCTTTGTAGAGAAAGTATGACATACAAGGGCAAGAGCTTGCCCAGGGCAAGATCCTGATTTCACCACAAGTTGTTGGAACTGCGGTGCCCTCACCTATTTGTCTTGTTACAAAATCATGATACGTAAAAATACAAGGCAATTTGGAAAACAATCACCGGTGCAAATTATATGCGATACATGTCGCCATACCGATGATAGGAATAAACGTAAGCGGAAACTATCGAGTCAAGTGACTCCATCAACATCAAAATATATTGCATTATCAACACAGCCAATAAAATCATTAACACCAGTAACAAATGTAACACAACCACCATCAGATGATTCAATCATAGCCATCAACAAAACGATCGCTGAATTGAATAAAAAATTTGATAGAATGGTTGCCAACATGAATGCTACTAATGTCAACAGTGCACATTTTGATCACACGCCAATTATTCCATCATCATCGATTACATATAACGGTATGGATAAAAGTAATAATTTTTCAAAGATCATTGACGGCATTGAGAAAATTCAAATATCAATGGAAGTTTTATCAAATAATCAATCTAAAACAAGTGGCGATGTCCAACATATCAAAGCTGACTGTATTAAAATCATAGAATTTACCCAAAAAGAACAATTACCAAATTCAATAAATCCATCTATTAATTCAAAACCGTCCTATTCAACAATTACCAAGCTAAACCCAAATAATACAGTTCCTGCAACATCATTCAATAGTCATATTACTACATCAACCAGCCAAACCATTTCAACCAACCAAATAAACAAGTCATCAAAAAATCTCGCACCACGCTCGACAAAAGGTGACTACAATATTGGCTTTGATGGCAATGCGATACCACCTACACCGCAAACCACAGGAAATAGTGTAACCTTGCGTAAAAATAAAACGTCTTCATCCCTTACCGATTTTGATCGTATGATTTGGATTGGAGGAATTGAGAAAACTTTAAAAATAGAGGACATTACCAGCTTTATTGATCGCACATTCGGCATAAGTTCATCCGAAAAACTTAAATTAAAATGTTTGGTCAAGACCGAAAACATTTTTAACCGAGATATTTTAACCGCTATCATACAAAATATGCGTCGACAACCTAGACACATTTAATCTTCTTCTTGACAGATCAAAATGGCTGAGAACTTGCAGAATCAGAGAATTCTTCGATCGCACAACAACAAACCGATTTGCTGATTTTTTATCCCAAAAACCTCTATCACCAGAAAAATCGAGGGTGACAATGTAATCGGTTCAAGCACAAGTACAACGAAATACAAAATCTCCAGTAAAGACAATAATAACATAAATAATAAACATATAACAACAGAATTAATTAAATCCAAACGGCAGAGCCGAATAACGCAGTTTTTTATACCATCCACTACCAATCATAGTAACGGTCCTGTTAGTTCATCCAATACAACCAACTCTAATATATGTTCTCTTCGAAAGCAACAACAATTAATGAATAAAGATGACTTGGATAATTTACACATATACTATCAAAACGTTCGGGGTATACGCACGAAAAGTTCAAAATTTTATATGCAAGCTCTCGCTACAAATTGTGACGTCATTGCATTAACTGAAACATGGTTGAACGCTACACACAAATCTGAGGAATATTTCGGTAACGATTATGTAGTATATCGACGTGATCGATCACAACTGAACAGCAATGCTTCAATTGGTGGTGGGGTGCTGCTTGCTATATCTTCAAAAATTCATAGTGAACAGCTAAATATAGTTGGTTTTGATCATTTGGAATTCGTTTGTATAAAATTATCATTTAACAAAATCAATTTTCACATTTATTGTTTGTATATTCAACCTAATGCACAAATTAATATATTTCAGGATCATATCGATGCAATTAAAACAATCCAATATAACATGAATGAATCATTAATTGTTCTTGGTGATTTCAATTTACCATCAATTACGTGGGTTGGAAATGAGGATGACAACGACTACCTACCAACAAATGTTAGATCAGAAGCTGGCATGTACACATGTGACTCGTTATTACAAGAAGGACTTCGTCAAATAAATAATATCCAAAACATTGCTGGTAATACGTTGGATCTGGTTTTTGTTAGTGAAACAAATTCAGCAAGCATCTTTGAATCGACGCAGCCACTCTCAAAAATTGATAGTTTTCACAAACCATTCGAATTGATGGTTGAGTGGTTACAACAAGATAACAATCAACTAAACGAACGAATAACTACATACTGCTTTAATAAAACTAATTTTGACGCACTAAACACATATCTAAATGGTATTGACTTTGCAAGCATTCTTGGGGATTTGTCAACGAATGAAGCAACTGAGAAATTTTATGACATTTTAACAAACGGATTCGAATTATTCGTTCCAAAACGGTCATACACACCTACGAAACATCCACCTTGGTATAACAAACAACTAAAAGCGCTGAAAAATCGTAAAGATAAAGAGCATAAAAAGTGGAAAAAAACAGGCGACCCGAGTTCATATATCACTATAAGAAATCAATTCGATACCTTAAATCAACTCTTGTATGATGCATACATGGAAAAAATACAAGAGGATTTCATCCATAATCCAAAACATAT
This sequence comes from Diogma glabrata, assembly GCA_963693315.1. Taxonomy (NCBI): domain Eukaryota; kingdom Metazoa; phylum Arthropoda; class Insecta; order Diptera; family Cylindrotomidae; genus Diogma; species Diogma glabrata. Next base: position 16,957 of record CAVNZG010001271.1, read on the forward strand.
ATGGAATTATGTGAATATGAAAAAGAAGAGCGATGGATATCGAAGGAAAATGCATTATAATAATAAAGTATCGTCCAATGATAGCGAATCTGCTGTGTTGTTTGCTGAATTTTTTAACAAAGTTTATACTTGTGATCAAAACGAAGACGTTGACGTAGATGAAATATTGAACAACTGCCCAGTGGAGGACATTATTGAATTTAGTGCACTTGAAGTTTTTGATGAACTTTGCAAAATAGACACAAAAAAAGGAAAGGGTCCTGACAATATTCACCCAATTATTCTGGGAAATTGCGCCAGTGGACTGTCACTTCCACTACAAATCATATTCAACAAATCGCTGCTAAATGGTGAATACCCAAACAAATGGAAAACGTCATACATCACGCCACTACACAAAAATAATTCAAAAACTTCAGTGGAAAATTACCGTGGTGTTGCCATACTACCTACTTTTGGCAAATTTTTCGAATACATGGTATATAAGCGAATCCGCTCATCAATAGACGCTGTTATATCGGGAAAACAACATGGGTTTTCTTCTAATCGTTCAACAAGCACAAATCTGGTGGAATTCACACATTACGTGAAAAACGAAATGTCTAATGGTAATCAAATTGATGTATTTTACTCTGATTTGTGTAAAGCGTTTGACCGCGTTAATCAATCGATTCTGATATCAAAAATCATAGAACATGGATTTAGTAAAAATCTGGCAAAATGGATCTGGTCATTTTTAACCGATCGATATCAATATGTAAAAATTGGTAACGTTTGTTCTTCAAAATTCCGGGTTTCTTCTAGTGTACCACAAGGTAGTCATCTGGCACCATGCCTATTTCTTATATATATAAACGATATTACCGAAATATTTAATGATGTACAAGTTTCACTTTTTGCTGACGATCTAAAATTATATACAATTGTAAATAATCAGTCGGACGCGGAAAAATTCCAACTGGCCATCAATAAATTCACCAGATACTGTAAAAATAACGATCTCAGTCCAAACATCGATAAATGCGTCATTATGTCGTATTACAGAAAAAGGCTGGCATTTACAACTAATTATTACATCGGCAATAAACAACTAAAACGTGTCAACGAGTTTAATGATTTGGGCTTACTCTTCGATCAAAAAGTCGATCTAACAAAACACATCGAAATGAAAATAGCTAAATCATATGCGATGTTTGGATTTATACGTCGCGTCTGTACAAACATGTTCAATCCAATGGCGATAAAATCTTTATACTTTGCATTTGTTCGATCACATTTGGAATATGCAAATGTCATCTGGCATCCATATTACCAAGTTCACAGCGACAAAATAGAAATGCTTCAAAAAAAATTTACATCGTACGCACTTACTCATCTTCGTTTGCATGATCATAATCGACCATTACCACCATACACAACCAGATGTGAAATGCTTAATTTAGACACTTTGAACAGGAGGAGAATAAACTCTTGTATATTCTTTATTTATGATATTTTAACTGGCAAAATTATTTTACCGTCAATAAATCTGCAAATTAATAATACTACTAGAACACTACGTCGCAACAATATGTTTTATATTAAACCACAACGCACAAATTATGCTACCGACGAACCAGTAAATCGCATGTGTAAATACTTCAATGTTATCCAAGAACAATACACTGAATCAGTTTCAAGAACATCATTCCGAAAACAGATAAAAGAGATAAAAGAAGCACATTTTAATACGTTGCATCGATATGACTAATAATGTTAAGAGCGGAGAGAAATTAAGTTATATTTCATAATCTTCTTACATTTTTATATTCTTTCTTTGGAAATTGTAACCTATTAATTTATATGATTTATATGTACAGCTTGCCAATAAGCGGTGTTAAATAAATAAATAAATAAAATAAATACTGATCAAAATATTTATTATTTTTCATGAGGCGTGAGGCATGAAATTATGATGTCATTTTTCGTAACGCTATACCATTTGTTTTTTCTTCCAAGACTCATTTATAGGTGTTTCACATCAAAAGGCTTGCTTAAGTACTTTTTTTTTTAATCTAGAAAATCGATCGTTTTTCTAAACATTTTTAATCCGGAATATTCCTTTAAACAAACTAAGAAATAATTTTTGTTTGGGTCTTAACTGTAAATACCACAACAATAATATGCGTTTCATGATTATAATTGTTTTTATAATCATTCTATTGATGACGATGTTTATGAGTTTTGTTTCGTAATTTTGTACAGGTTGTTTCATTTATGTTGAGTTGAATAGAATTTTATGCAATATTTCGTTTTAATTTTGTTATAACCGTAGCAATGATGAAAATCGTGATTTACACAGGTGAAAAAGGTGAAAATTGAGCTTGACCAGTAAGATTTTCTTGAAACTTGGCATATAAGTAGTATGGACATAATACAATTTATTTTAGATTTGTTTAAAGTGGATAGTTTAAGCATAGGGGGCAAAACAAAAAAACGTTTGTTGAAATCGGAATAGCGCTTTTTGAGCAATTTTATTTCAAAGTTACCTCGGATTTGCAAAATTTTCATTTTTCATGCATGTTGGGGTGCCTCTTATGCACAAATTATGCACTATAAAAAAATTCTAAAATAAGTTGTATTTTGTCCATTCTACTTATATGCAAAGTTTCAGGAAAATCAAAAATGGTCACGTTTCCACAACTCGGTCTAGAACATGTTTTTCTTCATATACATACATTTTTTTTACCGATTTTCCGTCTTTTCGTATCATATCATTGTTTTGTTTCAGCGGGTTATTTTAAAAATTTGCTATTTACTTTTTAATTTACTTTTATTTTCTCTTTTCTATTATAAAATATTGGCCTATGTCATATTTTGTCAGTGATAGGATTTATTGTTTAGCTATCCATTTTTTAACAAAAAATATAAAAAAACAAAAAAAAAGAAAGATTTACGTCCATCAACACCTTTGAACGTACACTCAGAAAAATAATTAATATAGGTCTAAGGAAAATATTACATCAAATTTATGATACAGAAATTACATAGTTTGTAAATAAAGTTTCATGGCTTTTATGATTTCTTATTACTTTTATGAAATTTTTAAACTCATATTTATTACACCCAACATAAATTTTAAATACCGAAACTCTTAAAAAGAATGTTACGTTTCTTAATTAAATTTGTCATTACCTTTCGTAATATTTACGAAATAAATTTCATTAAACATAAATATTTTTTCAAAAACAATTTTTCCTAAATTTAAATACATTTTCATAAATTCTATTACTAAAATAAATAAATAACATAAAATCTACGACAAATTTTCATAAATTTTAGGATTTAAATATTGCATTAAATTTATGAAATAGAATCCTACAAATTAGAGCAGTTTGTATCTTAAATGCAAAAAATATGACGTTAGCTTAGCAATATTCGTCGCTTTAATAATGAAACAACGTATTCGCAAAAGTGTAGTTTCGAGATAATTGGGTTTAAAGATTTTTCGATTTTCCGATTTTCGTAAACTCGGCAGCACTATTGAATGAATAAAGATATTGGAAAAAAAATTTCTACCATTTAATCTTGACTAATTTCCCCACAGCATATTAAAATTTCACTTTGGTACCTGCTGGCTTTTCTACCTAAAAAGAGGTGAAAAGTCAATCAGGTACCTTATACGTTATTTCATATTTCATATACGTTATTTCATTTTGCATGGAAGTACGATTAAGTCTAAAACTAATTATTATTGAACTAACGCATAATATTCTTACAATTTTTTATTTATATGAACCGGCATATCATGTAGTAATGAATGATGCTTATACAATATTTTAGATTTACCATTTCGTGTGGCGATCGTAATGTATGTAAAGTATACGACACTGATTTTACCCAAGTTATTATTCTGTAGGAATTGAAATATCGTACATGCATTTAAGCTGTTTCAATATTTAACCAAATTCAAATTTGCATGTACGTTAATTAACAATATATTAATTTTCACCCCCAGTTATAAAAAAATTGGAAAATGTTAAAATGCCACTTTATAGACATCCTTATGGGGAATGCAGCGCACCCATTATATAATAACAACGTATATATGGCATACGTTATTTCATTATTAAAGCGACGATATGCAAATTAATTAAACAACAAATTGTGTTTGATTGTTTAACTGAAGTGCTGCATATTAAACATATTTTAAAAAGTATAGTGACGGCAATATTAAAAGTAGTGCAAATACTGACAATATTAACAATAATACTAAAAATATTGAAGAAGGCCACGATGATGGAGCTGAACTGATAGTTGTAAGTGCTGAAGAAAATATTATATATGATTTATTAAAGCAATGGAATTTGGAATCGTACTTTATGCGATTTCGTGGTAAGCATTTTGCATTGTTTTGAAAATTTTATGTAACATATGTTGACTTCTGGAATCGAATTGATCATCGATCATGTTTAAAAGAATTCGCGACGTCACTATCAGAAGATTCACTTTTGTTACATATTTTCCACTTGTTTTTTTATGATACATTTGACCATTAAATTAATTTTATAAATATTGTAGCACTTAAAATTCATTATGATACATTGTTGATGCTACAACCTCATCACATCAACGAAATTTAAGTAGAAAATGGAATAAACATTTTACGCAAACATTTAAATACTCAGTACATGGACCAAACAGTGGGTTATCTGGTTATAGGTGAACTAAATATATACTAACTATATACTATACACGATTAAAAGGATGGTTTTAGAAGCGATTCATTTCATTTAATTTTCAGTATTATTTGTATTTTTTTAATAAGCTACATATTTTATAATATTGAATTAAATTTGAAAAAAAATTTATATAATTATTTGTATATATATGAATTTAATAAATAATAAAAAAATAAAACTGCATATATATTGGCTATATCTGTGATTTTATGTTAGGTTTATCTTTATATTTATATATGTATATATTTAAAAATAGAATAAACTATTTAAATTTGAATTGCAGTTTTTCCTTTAAAACTCATATGAAATCCCGAAAATATAAATCCTATATCCATCATGCAACCCAAGAATAGTATATCACAGATACTAGTAAAAATTAGTGATATACTGTTTCTAAATTAAACAACACATTTCTTATATCCAACGTTATACGTATAATAAAGTTAAGTTTTTTTACATAAATATAACAATAAAGTAACATATAAATCAATTAATTTCATAAATTAAATATTATGATAAATTCGTAGATTTTAAAACCTTTAAAATAAACCCTATGAAGTTTACTAATCAAATTTAGGGCAATACTGCACGTAATGTTTACAACGCATACTTCAAAACAAATATCCATATTACACCAATTTTATGATACATGTTTACTCATTCTGTTAATTTTATGAGATACAATACTACAAATTATGAAGTTTTCCTTATTTCTATGTGACGTTTATATCATTAAATCAATGAAAATCATATACTAATTTATATTATCAATGTACATTGACTCGAAATCGTGTGCATATTTTCTTAGTTTTTACGTAGTTTTTCATTGTATCAATGAGGCAGTTTTTTGAGTGTATGTTGTTGTGGGACCTTGGTCTTAAAAGGTTTTTATGTGTTATTGTGACACATATTGTAATTCCTACTACACAACACATTTTATTTAAAAAAAAAAATGTAGTCATTCGGCGTAAAAATTTGTTCCGAAATTTCGAGATGACGTACATTGCAATAGATAGATTTTTTATGATCTACCTAAAACGCTGTCCTTTTTTTTTCTCCATGCACTGTCCACTTTGTTTCTTTCACAAAAAGAAAAGTTTCTGTTGATTTTTTTTATTTCTATTATATTGTTTACGCATTTTTACATACTTGCTCAGCAAGAACTAAATCTTTGTAAAATTATTATTTAAGTAAAATAACATTAAAATCTTTTCCTAATCATTTTTAATTCTGCTAATAGAAGTTATTTTGATGTACTAGATGCTCAAATGAAAGCAAATAAATTAGTAATCAATTCTTTGTTTTTTTTTCAGGCCAAACATCCAAATGAATTTATCTGCGATCGCGCATATAGAAATTTAAGGAATTTGACACAACATGGGCCAAGGATAGGTGGTGGTCATGTTAGCGAAGTTTTAACAGTTAAATTTCTTAAGGATACGATAAATGAAATAATATATCATCCAAAACGAAACCCAAACTTTCTGATCGAACTAGATCACCAGAATGCTACGGGCGGCTTTCGTTTGGATTTCTTATCATACAATTATATTGGCGTCTACAGAAATCTTCAAAACATTGTTGTAAGAATTTCCAAAACCAATACCTCTGACCTATCAATACACAGTTTACTAGTTAATTCACATTTTGACAGTACTCCAACAAGTCCTGGTGCTGGTGATGATGGGGCTATGGTAGTTGTAATGTTAGAGATTTTAAGAGTTATATCACAATCAAATTTTGAGCTTAAACATTCGGTTGTGTTTTTATTTAATGGGTGTGAGGAGTGTGGATTACAAGGATCACACGGGTTTGTTACACAACATAAATGGATGAAAAATGTTAAAGCATTTATTAACCTCGATTCAGCTGGAATTGGACGGGAGATTTTATTTCAATCCGGACCACAACATCCGTGGTTAACAAACGTAATTTTGTTATGTTTTTATCTTTTAAGCACTTAATTTTAATATTATAGAAATTTAGTATTATAGAAAACATGCTCCATATCCATTTGCAAATTCTATTGCAGAAGATATTTTTCAACTCGGGTTAATACCATCGGATACAGATTTTCGTCAATTTCGAGATTTTGGAAATATTTCTGGAATGGATATGGCGTACGGCTTAAATGGTTATGGATATCACAATATGTATGATTCGTTTGAATCAATTACATGTGGACAGTTGCATCATACGGGCGCAAACGTTCTAGCATTGGTTAAGGCTCTTGCAAATGCGGATGAATTTTACGATATGGAGGTAAGTTTTAACAACATTGTTTAACTAGGTTAAGGTTTGATATTTTTTTAACAATTAGCAAACTTGACATTATTACAATCCATTCACTTTTAAGTTAAATTTATTGAAATCCAACAAGTTTAGTGTTGAGTAATTTAATTAACAACAAATTCTGTTAATCAAAAGAATCAATGTTTATTTGAATAATTATTCAAAGAAGTGAATATCACAATTATTAGCAGCATCTAACTGAATCATATGTAAATAAAACCAATAAATGGTAAAACAAATAATAACACAGGCGAAAGAAAAGTAGTGTTTTTATAAAGAAACAACAACCCCTGTACAACTCTATATAGTCAATTAAGTTGTACAAAAGAAAAATGAAATAACAGCATTAGATTCGGTAATATAAAATACGGATGTTGTTTTTAGTAGATATATTGAGCAATAAACGAAGAGACTATAATTAGACACAATATTTCACCTACATTGTACGGAATTAGATTTTGTTGATTTGTGATTTTTTTAAATTTTTGATCTACGTGTTTGACAACTCCAGATACTCATGCCCCTGCTTTGATATATAAGTAAACATGAGTTATTAATGCAAAAGCTATGCGACAACACTAGCCAAGGTGATATCCTAGTGACATTGAGGAAGACAGTGCGTCACATAATCAAATAATAGGCCACTATCTGGATTACTCACAACCGAATTTTATCGTTGTTCCTACTTCAATTTTTAGAAACATTTATTTATATCTATTATTTTATTTATATTTCTATCATGAAATATTCTGTCTTATAGTTTGTTAAATACATAATAGGATTATTCTTTAGTTATAAGTTAGTTTAGTTGACAATATAAAATAGTCTGACTTAACCACAGCTCTGACAGTAAAATGATCTTTCTTTCGGTGTTACTATATATTTATATAGTAACACCGAAAGAAAATATTCGGTTACTACAACCGCTTTTGTGCCAACCGAATGTTTTCTATCACAATAACCTCAAATTCAGTTGCTATTTCTTTAAATTTTTTGAAGAAAAGATAACCGATTTTGAGGTTATTGTGACAGAAAACATTCGGTTGGCACAAAAGCGGTTGTAGTGACCGATTTTTTTTTCAGTGAAGCTTAGATACATAAAATACTACAAGTATTGGCTACTATTGTTCCCGGGTAAGAATAAGCTAAAGGACCAAATCTGAACCAAGCATGCGCCACAAATTTTGGGGTTTGGTCCAGTAAATGATCCGGTAAATGGTCAAAGCTTGAATCGAGTTTGAAATGATGTCCTGGTGTCCGATTTGGGCCGGGTCTACCAAACCAATTTTTCCCCAGGCTTCCTTTAAATGTGTGGAAAGAGGTTGTGAAAAAGGAACATTTATAAAAATAAAGATATAAATAATATGGCTCGCACATGTTTATAAAGCTGTGAATAACGCGTAATATAATAAACTGAATTTTGGCTCAGTCTAGACATTTACATCTGGCCAAGTCTGAAACCGAAGTTAACTATCCAAGGCTTGGCTCTCCAATTCGGGTCCGAGTTTTATGCGTTGCTTAATATTGGCAGCTACTGCCCTATTTATAGGTTTTGCGTAGTTCTAATTATAAAAACATAAATTCAGTTGTACGAATAGAAAAAGTCAAAAAATTGTCCGTAAGTGACAAACTAGAAATTGGGACGCAGAACGGCTACAAATCAATTCTCTTAGTATATTTACTAAGTTAAATCTAAATCAATTATCATAAACTGATGTTATTCAAGTTTCAATTAAACAGGGACGCCCCCACCGCTTATCCAAATAGCGCCCAAAAAATCAGTTCTTTGCCATATAAATCTTCATCTTTTGTCAAAGTGTCATCAAAATTGATCAATGAACCAAGTCTGTATGCTCCCAACAATCTCTTAAACCAAAGTGAGAAAAGTCAGCAGTTAGATGGTTGACTTGCGGGGGATCAATGTATCCCAAGTGATCATTATCTTCTTACACTAATTAAAACCTTTTTCATAAGTTTTATCATAATCACTGTAGGCTGTAGTGTCAATAAGGTCACTGACACAAATGCACAAAATTGCCGAACAAAAATTTTGATCCGTAGTGAAAAAACAGAAATTGGAAAGCAGACCTGTTGTGAACCGTACTAAATGCCTTTATACCAAGTTTCATCCAATTCGATTATCAGATACAGATCTTATCTAGTTTTCAAAAAAAACAAGGGCTCGGGAGATCCTCACCACTTTGTTAGGTGTCGTCCAAAAACTTATTAGCTCCTTGTCATGCATGTTTGCATCTTTTGTTAAAGTGTCATCAAAATTCACTTACGAACGAATATTGTGTGCCCCCAACAAACAATAAAAACATTTGGAAAAAACACCTTATGTATGGTGGACCCCCCAACTCTTTGTCAATTGTACCCCAAAAGCCAACGTAATATTTCTCATATCGATTGAAACCTATTACCAACGTTTCATGAAAATCCAGCTGAAACTGTGGGTTACAGTGGGGATAAACACTTCAAAAAAACTTTTCAACCGGAAGTGACAACCCAAAAGTTGGTACGTAGAAATATTGGAAATAGTACTAGAAGATTATATACCAAGTATCAATAAGATTGAAAGCTAGGATTACAAGTTATTGAAGTTTCAAACTTAAAGGTGTCCGGGAGACTATCCGCCATTTTGTCCAATTTCGAAATGAAGCCAGATCTTCCATTTTTGATCAATCATCAATATCCTATGCGTTAATGTCATCGTAAACTCACAGATATACATCTGTTACATACATTTGCAAGATTAGATTTTGCCATTTAGTTACATAGATTCGCAAGAGATGGCGTATCTATAATTTTTGTGATATTTTCAACATTTTTTTAGGTAGATTTCATATAAAAATCTACCTATTGCAATGGGCTTCATCTCGGAGTTTCGGAAAAATGTTGATGCCAAACGACTATGAATGATAAGCGGAGACGGAAAAACAAAAAAAAAATTTACATATATATATATATATATATATATATATACATATATATATATATATATATATATATATATACATATATATATATATATATATATATATATATATATATATATATATATATATATATATATATATATATATATATATATATATATATATATATATATATATATATATATATATATATATATATATATATATATATATATATATATATATATATACATATATATGTATGTATATATAATGATATGAGCTATAACGGAATTTACCGGCACTCTCACGATCGCATTTCTTGACCTACAACAAAAATTTTTTCTGTATACGTTGCGGCAAAAAATCTTTTGGACAAGTTCGTGAACTGGCCATATCCGGGTACAGGTTAAGTTGCTATAGCTAAAAAAGTCGAAAAATCTAGGGCGTTATAACTTCCGTTTGAATCATAATATTTTAATAAAATTTATCAATATTGCGTTAGAACGCAAACAAACGCAAACGGCCTTGCCTTCCTCATTTTTGGGTTAATGTTATTTAAACTCATATTAACTTTTAGATAAACTTTTCAACTATAACCTCAGAGATTTTCAGCTTTCTAACCCAAGAGGTCTCAATGTAATTAGCATTAAACCTAATGCACGCCATTCAATTACAACAACAACTTCCATAAACATATAAAAATATCCCATAGAAAAAATATTAAAAAAATTTCTTTTGTTTTATTTTCAGTTTTTAGTTTTTTTTTGCAAAAATTTAAAAAAAAATTAAAACAAAGCTGAGTCATTATTGTTTTAAATTAAGGAATATTTTCTTATATGCATATTGATTACACATTTACAAAAGTCTTCCTAAATTGTAGATATTTGAATTATTTGAGGTGTAAAAGTTGTTTGACAATTTTAGATTATAAATTATGTGTGGTGGTGTTGTAGGTGTGACGTTGTGAGAACGTTTATTTGCTTTTTGGTGGATTTAATATGTTATTAAAAGTAGTTTTAACTAAATTAAATAAAACTGTTCCGAAATCGCAATGACAAACTAGTTCCCGTTAATGTATTTAGTTTGGTTTGATAAATTTTTTGGATTATTCTGGACTTGGACTATTCTACTTAAATTTTTTATTTAAACTAATCTGACACATATAATTCTATTTGTACACAAAGCTGTCTGGTCCCGAAATCTACCTTTTTCTAACGGATATACGTGCCGCTAGGACTTTTTTTAATAAAATGTGTTGTGTAGTAGGCATTACAATAATTGTCACAACAAAACATAAAAACCTTTTAAGATGAAGGTTCCACAGCAACATGCGTTCTTAGGATGTTAATGGACGCAAATTTTTGTTTTATATATATTTTTGGTTAAATAATGGATAACAAAACAATAAATCCTAAAACATAGAAAATATTACATAGGCAAATACGTTTGGATAGTTTTCAATTTGTAATGTGTATTTGTTTTATGATAAAAAATATAAATCTGTTATCTGATTTCATATCAGAGCTTCATATCTTTCAAATGAGCTTCATATCTTTCAAATAAAATGCTATTTGTAAATTGCAACTTTGATGACATTTAATGTTGACATTTATAAAACTCAGTGCAGACATGGTTTTCAATTTATTTAAAGTACTTATTTCTTTGCGTGACCCACATCGTTTTTCGTTTGCGTGACTCACATCGTTTCAAACCATGAGTCGTATGAGGAATATATTTCTTATAGGCTCATAGAATAACGGAAAAAGATATGGATTACTTGTTGTTGTCGGTTACAGGTCAGAAGTTTTTTTAATCTTGAAGGAGGATACTCACATAATTGACCTGCCGAGTTCACTCGCCCGAAACCTCGGGACTGGAGTTATTAAACAAATTTGGCTGGAAATTTGTTTTTCTTCTTTAATTTTCTTTTCACTTTTTTCATTTCTTGTGTCTTTTTTTCGTATTAAAATATTTGTATGCTTTTATACAATATACTCTTCTATTGTTACAATTTTTCTTTACATTTTATTGTTCTATATATTAATAATTTTTTTTTACATATTTTATTATTTTGTCATTATTTTTAAAAACTTGTTATTTTATAATAACTGCATTATATCTTATAATACTTTTTAAATAACAAAATTATTTTTTATTTTTTAGTGTTCGTTCAATAATGAGTTACTATTACTATTAGCGCTAATTATTAGTATTACCATTATTTTTTGCATAAAGGATGTGTGACACTAGCTTTATGTTGCCAGTTATTCTTTTCTTCTCTCCTCAATTCTTAATTTTAGTTCATCTTCATGATTTTTAGCTTTTAATATTTGATTAAAGTCGGTTATCTCATGTTTTGAATAACTTAATAGGGGTTTACTCTCTGTTTGTTTTTTGTCATCATTTCCATATGAGATTTCACTAATTTTTGGATTGCTAAACATGTTAACAATAATTCATTTTGTTGCTTAGTTTTCAGTTTTTTATCTTGGTCCTGTTTTTATTTCACATTCATGGCATTGATTATAATTGTAAATTTATTAATGCTCCTGTTAATGTTTTTAATGTGTTAGATGCATTTTTGCATTCACGGTTACCTTACCTTAATGATCATAACCGAAAACCAAAATTACATCCCCTTTCTTTTGAATAATAATTGACTAAACACATTCATCTACCACCAAATATATTCCATATTGTTTAATAATAACTTGCACTTTAAGTTTTTGCTTGTAGTGATATATTTTAAAATGCATTTGTCTCGATTTTATTACTTTTAGTCGATGTAATTTCCTTCCATGTCATCAGGCTCGAAGGACCAAGAAAATAAGATATCTTACAACATTTATATTTTCTCGTTCTATAAATAAATTAAATTTTTATTATTTTTCTTTCTTTTACTAATATAAACAATTAAAAGTTAATTTCCAATTTTTTTTCAAATAATTTTAAAATAAAAACAGAATTTGACTTCTGACATCTTTTGCATTCGTTGAGGTTAAAACTTTTTTCTCTTTACAGGCACACAAAACGGGCAAGGCAATATTCTACGATGTATTAAATTTGTTCATGGTATACTATAATGAACTAACAGGAATAATAATAAATGTAACGATTACGTTAGTGTCATCAATAGCAATATATATGTCCATTATTCAAATGTCAAAAAGAAGAACTATCAGTAAGCCTGAATTGTTTAAAGAGTTTGGCATGATAGTCGTTTTTCAATTTGGATCAATTTTTATCACAGCATTTGTTGTAATACTTTTATCAATTTTTTATGACGGAATTAACCACTCAATGAGTTGGTTTTCATCAACTTGGATTTTATTCGGACTATACATCTGCCCGATATGTTTTTGTATTGCGGTTATGCAACTTATCTATGCCAATATAGCTAAACGTAAACGCAAGGATGTGATTAGAAAACTATCGATAATGAATCAAGTGGAACTATTTCTACACTCTGGTTGCATATTTACGACATTCGTTTTATTAATTTGTACTGCTTGTTCTTTTCGTGTATCCTACTTTGCAATGATATTGGTTGCATTACACACTTTTTTCAATGTTATAAGTACAACGTTTAAAAGTTTTATGGGAAGAATATGGGAAACCCGTTTTAAGATTTTTGTTTGTATTTATTTTGCCATTTTTATTGTACCGTTTTCAATGTTTTGTTCTCTTTTGTTGATGGGTTTATATGCTGTAATACCAATTATCGGGCGAGGTGGGGCGGATATAAACCCAGAAATTTTAATCTGTATTTTTTGCCTAGGATTTTTGGGAATAGCATTGCATATAATACCTTTCATTTTATTGCTTCGAAATCGTGGACTTGTAACTTTTGCAATCTTCGCTATATTTGTTTTATGTGTAATAATAATGTTTACTCCAGTTGGATTCCCATACCGTGAGAGAACTAGTCCCCAACGTTATTCAGTTCAACATGTAGCAAAGAAGTTCCATAGTGATCCGGTTGTTTACTCAGGTTTTTATTTGAAGCCAATGGATCGTCATGCAAACGACTTTTTACATGGTAAGAGAAATTCTTTTTATCTTTTTGTTCTTTTGTGTAACAATTTCTTTAAACTGTTTTGCAGAATTCACAAATATATCAAGAGCAACACCAATTGATTGTGATACAAAATTTTATTGTGGAATCCCTTTCCGATTATTTAACGAATATGGTGGGAGGGAAAATATGAAATGGTATCCAGCAGATAGACCAAGTTTTACTCCACCTGTAAATTTGACCCAAATTAGTCGTTTAACAAATAAAACACGAACAAAATATAAGTATATATTAAGCGGTCCTGATCAAATGAATCTTTGGATTGTTCCAAATAATAAAAAAACATTAACAAATTGGAGTTTTCTTGATTATATTCCAAAAAATTATAATACATTTAATGATCGCGAAGGTTATTTTATTACTCTGTTTTCAGGGAGTGGTGATGAACGACCTTTTGAGTTTGAGTTTGAAATAGAACATAAAAATGGAAATGAGGAAGAAGCTAATTTAGAGATGGCTGCTATTGGACATTATTTACATCCAAATATAAAGAAAACAACTGAATTTTTAGAATTTTTAAACAGTTTTCCTAAATGGTCTGTGGTTATGGAAGATTGGGTTAGTTATTATGAAAGTTTTTTGGTTGTATAAGAAAAATTAATAAAATAATGATTTGATATTTTTTTTTAATAATTGAATTTGATTAACAGTAAGGTGAAATTTTTGATGGCAATGCTACAAAATGTTTTATTCAAAAACATCCAAAACTGGTAAAAATTTTGATATACATTTAAATTGATCCAGCAAAGAAAGAATCAGTTAACAAGCCTGATCTTAATAGTTAAATTAAAACTGCACTTTTTGCGTAAGGCTTGCAATAATATATCTAATGATTTTGAAAAATCTTGAACCCACCCCTGAGATTAAAAGTCTCATGCTTAGCTGACCTTCTTTGAAGGTGACAGGATGCAGGGTAGCCCATATGTATTCTTTAAAAAAGATATCAATTTTTAAGATTTTTTTTTCGATTACTAAATTTGTATTACACAAGTGGCCATGGTTAAACATTAATTAAACCTACCTTACTTACATAAAAAATCGAAAACCAAAATCGAATATCTAATCAAATTAAAGATATTCTAGATCGAAATAAATATGCAAAAAGTTTAAATTATTAAAACCAAATTATATAGGATTACATGATTTCCATTTTAAATTTAATTTTCCAATTTAATGTGTTATGAAAACAACGGGGTTAGAGTATACGCATTTTCTTTTGAGTATTAATTGAAAATGAAATTTTGGTGATTTATTGTGAAATTATTAAAGTACCCGTTTTGCTTAAAGAGATTAATACCAACTAATATTAAGGAAAGGGTAAGTTTTTTACTTTTATAAAACAAAAAATATTAGCAACACATAATGCATTATTTGACCTCGCAACCAGTTTTGAAAATATAGTGTGCTTATCACCCTTAAAACGCTTCAGATAATGGTTAGTTGTTACATACATTTTCTTTCGATCAAACTAAAAGTCGAGTAGTAGAATGTTTCATACTTCTCAAGCTTCTCACGCCTTGTAATTTTAACTTCAGCGTAATATTAGAATTCTTGAATAAACTTATGATTTCAAGAGGAAATGCTTGCTTCATTTCTCCTCATGTTGAGGGTTTGATCATGGCACAGAAGTGATAATCAATAAGTTTAGGCTTTTTTTACTGAAAATTTTATTAAAGAAAACAGTTCATTAATGTCACCAGATTGATTGTAAACTTTTCAATAATTTTTAATTTTCACAATTAAATAATTTTTCTAATCTATAAATCTATAATATAATCTATTTTTTTTAATAATCACTAATCAATGTATTAATAATATTATAAATCTTAAATACTCTGTTCACGATAAACCAAGGCTTAAAATGGAATGCCTTATGTGAAACTACATTGAATAAATAAATAAATAAATAAATAGTAACTTCGGCATTCAATGAACTAACACTATAATAGCTCGGTTGTAACAAAGTAATATGGCTGACAATAAAATTACAGAAAAAATTCTATTTGATAAGTTGTTTGATAAGTTTCTTCCAATTATTTAAAAATTACCATGTACCACGTTGCAGCTACAAAATTATATTCGTGACACAAATGGACAGCGAAACATTTGAATATTTATTTCTCACATAAAACTAACTATATATATAAAATTAATTAATTAATATATATATATATATATATATATATATATATATATATATATATATATATATATATATATATATATATATATATATATATATATATATATATATATATATATATATATATATATATATATATATATATATATATATATATATATATATATATATATATATATATATATATATATATATATATATATATATATATATATATATATATATATACTAGCGGGACCCGGCGTGCTTTGCTACGCCTATAAATAAAGTTTGTGTGTATACATTTTGTTGACGTAGTAGCAATAATTTCAAAGAGTTGTAATGAGAAATGATCTATTTTTTTTTTAAATATGAATGTAAAAGGATCACCACTCTAGTTGATCAGTAAAATATAAAAAAAATAGTATTATATATACAACAAAGGATATATAAAAAAAATACGCGATCAAATAAGTTTTCAGATGTGTCTCTATATAGAACATTAGAACATACGGAACAAATATGGATTCACAAATTTTCACAGTGCTCATGCGGTTTAATATACGCTTTCTTTACCTGTGGTAGGTTACTAAAAACGTTGCAAACAATTTTGATCGTTATAACATTTTATGGTCAGCAAGGGCAGTAAGAATAGTGATAATATGATGAAGGTATGGAAGAAGTGATGCAAAAAAGGAATAGAAGAAGTGATGCCAAAAAAATCAAAATTATTTGGATGTTTTTGTATTAGAATTCATAGGATGTGAATTCATAGGGTGAGAAATATTTCTATTTAGTCAACATCCTAAGTCATTTTAAAGTCATTATTGATTGTTGCAAATCAATGCGAAACTAATATCTAACACACGGTCAATATATTGGCATATATGTTCCATATATAGACAACATTAATGGAATATTAATTTTTGGGCGATTTTGTGAGCAATTATTGCTCAAAGTAATTATTGAAAGTATTATTCCCGATAATAAGTAATTATTGTCGGGATTGAACTCACACTCATCAGAGACATCATAGTTCAAACTTCAAAGCCATCATACAGACTCAGCCACAGTGGATGAAACAACAATAAAACATATTTCAATTTTCATGTTCAGATAATTTCTAAATTGAAACTCCATTATCTCATATTTATTTAAATTGAATTCTTCATCTGTGATTATACTATTGTAAATTGTATTTGTTCCCGACACGAAACACACAAAAACTGTTTTAAAGAAGTTTTTCTGAGCGAAAATAAAAATGCTTTAAAATTGCAAAATTCATGTAAATTAAAATAATTACTTTAAGCTTAATCACTCTTAAAATCTCTCAAAACTTTATTTACTTTACACCAAATAGTGTAAAACTTTTGTTTATTTAACATCATACCCGTCGCATATTGTCGGTATCTCATAAGAAAGGAAATTCAAGAAAACTCGTTCTGATAACAGCCGTGTTCGATTTGACTGAAGCATTTGATACAACGAAAAATTTAATACAATTGTTGTTGTTTTTTCAATTGTTTTAGTCACACTAAACGTACCAAACGTTCAATTTACATTGTATCATTTTTATTGCAACAATTATTTATTTTAATAAGGAAAAAATTTCAAAATGTCGTTTTAATTCTATTTCTTTGCTCGTGCTTGTGGGCACACATTATATTTTGCGTTTTTAAATCAGAAGGTATCAGAAGGTATCAGAAGGTAAAGTTGTCCAGATGTGAGAAGTATGGATTCTCCAAATCTACCACATCCTTGCAGCAATTTTCCTTGTTCTTTGTTGACAGTCATTGCAAAAGCGAGTCGCACTAGAAACTAAACGTTTGAATTCAAATGTCATATCTGTTGGGATCATTGAAATGCGTAGCAACAGTACATCTCCCTCTTTGAATTTTCCATTCAAAATCCATTGTAGCTTCAATGACTTTGTTCATCATCTTTTTCACCAAAAATTTTTAAAAACATTTGTGCTATTTCAAAATATTTGAAATATTTTTTTAATAAAATTTGTTGTGTAGTTGGAATTACAATGTGTCTCACAACAACACATAAAATCCTTTAAGACCTAGGTTCCACACCATCATGTTTTTTAAGATGATGGACGCAAATTGCTAAACAAAAAATTTGCGTCCATCAACACCTTAGAAAGCATGTTGTTGTGGACTTTATTCTTCAAAGGTTGTCATGAGTTGTTGTTACTTACATTGTAATTCGTACTACCCAACACATTTTATTTTAAAAGAAATAACGCGTCATCATCAAAGAATATTCTATAACTAAGACTAAGGGTGCTATCGTTGATTGAAAAAAGTTCATCCGCCAACATCCCTAAGATATCACTTTGGCTAGTGATATCTCACTACTATTGCCAGTGGTTTACGATAACTCAAGCTAACTCATATGCAAATAGCAGGAATCTAAGTACGCTGGGTTGTCACTCCCATAGATCAAAAATTTAAAATTTTACAAATCTTCCTGCGGGAGTATATATTTAATTCGTTATTGAATTCTTTAACTATAACTATAAAAACATTGATCAAAGCAAACTACGCTCATAAACCGATATTTAAACAAAAAATCAAATAAAATATTTATCATCAATCAATCACCAATCAAAAAATAATACACGACAATTTGAAAAGCAAATCGTAGTGTATTTGCACAAACTTCGACGTCAAAAACAACGTTCTAAATACAAATACAACACCATCTATTGGATAACCCAAATTTATGAGGCGTATATCACACTATCAAATATATTGGTCAATAAAAAAAATATGACATGAATTGGAGAGTGCAAACGTTGTAAAAAAATAGACTTCGCTACCTTGTTTTTCATCCAGTTTTGATGACAATTTTTTTTAGCTCTAATCGTTATATTTTAATTAGCAATACAAATAAGAGCATTTTTCAATTTGATATTGATTTTTGTAAATTAACATAGAAGATCAATGAAAAATTTAAAATAATAAATAAATAAATTTAAATTATTGTTTTCTTTAATTTTTACTCTTATATTTATTCCAACTTTATAAAAACCAATACAACAAATTTTTTACAGGTTCCGAATTCCGATACTTTTTAACACTTCTAAAATTAATATATAACCTCCACAATAGTTATTTAAGTATTAAGGGCAGTAAGAGTGTTTTACCGATTGAGGATATATGTTTTGAGATCGAGACGAAGTCGACATCTCTAATATATCCGAAATCGGTAATACTCTTAATGCTCAAAATGCTTATTACATTTTTTGCACGATTAATAAAAATTCAATCAAAACTATTTAAATAATAAAATTCTTTCACAAAATTCAAGTTTGAATGTTTTAAAGAAAATTTCTTAAAATGTCATTTCAAAATAGTAAGCTTTGCGTTTCATCATAATACTATAGGTTTTTTTGTTGCAAAACTAAATTCCATCGAATATATTTTCAAAATTAATTGCTTTTTTTAAATCTTTTAACTGCAATATTTTTAAATGAATGTTATTTAAATTTGAAGCTAGTGAATAGACGTACACAATTATTTAACTAATAATCGTTTTTATTCACACCCTGAGGTCTCCTTTACTGGTAAGTAATTACTTACCGGCTGCATGATCGGTAAGTAATTACTTACCGACCAGTGATTTGTAAACGAAACTTCCTATGTTTATTTACGAATCAGCGAACATGCAAAATCGCCTGATCGTGCCATAAATTATTAATAACCTTTGGTAACGTATTTGACTTAGCATAATATGCTTTTCGTTTATTATCAAATAAAACAAAACTTTCTTTTCTAAAACATATTTGATAGTCTAATAATGGCCTTACACGAAGTTCAAGTTTACTATCAATTGAATAAATTAATTTACGCTGCCATCTGAAAGTTTGCTTATGAACTATCCATATTTAACATTTAATTCGTAATTAAAAAATATTTAGGCGTTTAATCAAAATAAAAACTATCCTATCTCTCAAGTTGGACCATTATACACACACTGAACACAATTTTATTAAGATTGGTTAGGTTGTTGCGGAGTTTATCGCGGACAAACATCGTGACACGTGATTTTTATATATATAAGAAGATATAATATATATATATACAATAATGTAACTAACATTTAATAAAAGAACTCCTAATAAATAAAAAAAACTCCAAAATGGATTTATTAAAAGTAAAATACTATATTTCATTGGGCGGATGAAAAAAGATGCATCATAGAAAAAAACGAAGACGCTTTTCTCTAAAATGAAGTAATTTAAATTGAAAACAAATATGAATGAATAAAACAAAATTATTTTATTTACAAATTAATTGAATCTTTTATAAATATTTCAATACGCAATTGCAGAATATTGCAGAAATTTTTCAAATTTATAAGTAGACAACCGCCATTTAATATCACTAATGAAACCATTTTTCACATCAATTTTTGTTTTTTGTTCTTTTCAGATCCTAATTTATAAATTGATTTAGAAAAAAGAAAAGAAAGAAAACCACATTATTTTTATTCAAACTTTATAAGAACCAATACATTAATTTTTTTTACAGGTTTCGATACATTCTAACACTTCTATGATTAATAAAGAAAGGTTTTGACTTAGCATAATACGCTTTTTGTTTTTTATCAAATAAAACAAAACTTTCTTTACTAAAACATATTTGATAGTCTAATAATGGCCCTGAACCGGGCATTCACATACAACGGAAACAGAAACAGAAACCGAATTTCATACAAATTTGACAGCAACTGAAACAGAAACCGAATTTAGAAACAGAAACAGAAACGGAAAAATCGTCTGTTTTGACTGAAACGGAAACAATTAAAATTGAATTGTTTCAGTACCGAAACTGTCATATGACAAGAAACTGTCACATAATATTAATTATTATGTTGAATTGTGATAACAAAAGCTTTGAATTTTGAATTTAATAAATAGGTTTAATAAATACAAATTATTTGTTTTTGTTATCCTTCAATTTTATTATTCATAATGGATAACAAATTCACAAACTCAAACAAAATTCGGTTTCCGTTTCTGATATTATTCACCACCGTCAATCAAATTAGAAACAGAAACAGAAACTGAAAATTTTCAGTTTCAGTTTCGGTTTCTGTTTCTGTTGTATGTGAATGCACGGCTTTATACAGATGTTGAAGTTGAAGAACCATCCGTATTGAATATTTAATTCGCAATTAAAAAATATTTAGGAATTTAATCAACATAAAAATTATCCTATCTCTCAAGTTGGACCTTTATACACACACTGAACACAATTTTATTAAGATTGGTTACGTTGTTGCGGAGCTTATCGCGGACAAACATCGTGACACGTGATTTTTATATATATAAGATGCTCAATATTGTCAGTAATTGTCAGTAATAGTACATAAAGAAACTTAAATTATTTAATTGTAGTAAAATGAGAAATTTCATAGATAATTTTTAAAATTATTCAAGTTGTGTTTTGAAGGAAATCCCATATAAATGTTATTGAATTTATTCTCTTTTCCCCCTTTTGCAGCGCCAAAAGAAATTTAAATTATTTAACTGTAGCAAAATGAAAAATTTCATAGACAATTCAACTCAAAAACAAAAGTTTCAATAAGGTCCAATCAAAACGCTTCATTTACTATTTTTTAGCAAATCAAAACGATTTGTTTCGATTATTTTTTTCTGTTAGGAAGGAACAGCGAATATTTTCGAATATTTTCCGCCTACTTTAATATATTAATTTAAAACCAAAATGCATATACAAAATTATGTGAAAATGCAATTTGCAAATAGTAAAAATGTCCGTTTTCATTCATAAATGATTGCATGTTTATGTTTATTTTTCAAAAATAAATTACAAATTTATAACATTTATGCGCCTACTAAGATGAAATAATATTTAATTTTGTTTGACAACAAAGGAATATGTTGTATGAAATAATGTTACTATTTCTGTTCGTTAAATTGTCTGCTAAATACAACTCGTCATCAAATTATTAGTCGATTATTTTTCAACATTACCACTCATGCCATTTGAGGTCAAAAATTTCCCTCGTGCGCTACGCGCACTCGGGACCTCAAATGACATTCGAAATAATGATTATGAAAAATAATCGACTATTATTTGACGACTCGTTATATTATATATGATAATTTTTAAAATTATTCAAGTTGTATTTGTATGAAATCCCATATAAATTTTATTGAATTTCGTTTCTTTTCCCCCTTTTGCAGTGCCATTGCAGCAAATACCGGAACAAAATAATCGCTCAATAACATATGATAGTCTATATGGGCCCTACATGGATGATTGAAAAGTCGATAAAGCAGGTTTGACAGTAAATTAATTAATTTACGCCGCCATCTGAAAGTTTGCTTATGAACTATCCATATTTAACATTTAATTCGTAATTAAAAAATATTTAGGCGTTTAATCAAAATAAAAACTATCCTATCTCTCAAGTTGGACCATTATACACACACTGAACACAATTTTATTAAGATTGGTTAGGTTGTTGCGGAGTTTATCGCGGACAAACATCGTGACACGTGATTTTTATATATTTAAAGATATATAAATATATATATATATATATATATATATATATATATATATATATATATATATATATATATATATATATATATATATATATATATATATATATATATATATATATATATATATATATATGTATATATATATATATATATATATATATATATATATATATATATATATATATATATATATATATATATATATATAAATATATATATATATATATATATATATATATATATATATATATATATATATAAATTTTTCTTTATAATGGCTGTTCAAACTTGAACATATTTAATAATCGCTAAAAACAAGAATCAATTAATTTAAACATTCAAAAATTTATATATGGATTATAATACTTATACTTACCTGATGTTTACAATAAGTTTATTTATGTTTTTGTAATCTGTCAAATTATGACAATTCACAATTAACTTTTTTGAATAAGTGAATGAATGCAGTCAATTTAAATAATTGAGATTCAAAAATGAATGCATTCATTGATTTATTCGCTTGAAGATATTCGCCTGTCCCTCTGGTATTAAAAATTAAAATTTTCGATAGGAAGCGAATTAAATGCAAAATTTAGAAATGCAAGTCACTTTGATTTTATCTGCGATTACGATTATATAAAATTTTTCTTGCGAGCGATTAAATAATATAATTTGGGATATCAAATTAAAATAAAGGAACAGGTGAATATTATCTTTTCTTCGAATATATTTTAAATTCTTTGGAATTATTGCGATTTATTAAAAATTATTGAATTCAAAATAGACATTTAATTGAAAAAATATTTATTAATTTTATTATACATATAAACAATTGTTGTTATAAATATATTTTTGATAAAACATTAGTTCTTTTATTTTATATAAAATATTTTAACGATACACAATTTTACATGGTCCTTCGAGCCGGATTTACCGCGTAACTAAAGTGAAAAACCAGTGAATTAGTGAAGTGAAATAGTTTTAAATATTAAAAAAAAATTATATACAATTTAATTTAATATAAAATATAAGTGAAAATTCGTGTTAATAATTTTTCAAAATGGCAGACACACGTGCACTCACGCGAATTCTAAATAGGTTAAAGCAAATTGAAAATTATGCCTCAAAAAATCTCTCTGATGAACCGGTAGAAAACATAAAAGCAAACATCTTGCTATTAAAGGACGAATCAGTTGATTACAAAGCCAATGTACACCTGTATAGTGATACAGCGGAAATTATTGCCCTTCAAGACCAAATCGAAGCCAAGTTATTTTCCATAAAAGGAAAACTGATTAAGGCAGAATTGAATCTAAATCAAGCACCACATCCAGCAGATCTAGACTCAAGTCTAAGTGAACTGATGGCCAATCAGCGTTCTTTTTTACAAGAGGTAAGCAGTATTAATAATAGGGCCGAAAGTGAAATTCGATTACCTAGGGTCAACATACCTTTTTTCACCGGAATTTATTCGGAATTCACATCATTCCGCGATTTGTTTGAAGCGTCTATCCACAACAACACAAAAATGTCAAAAGTGCACAAACTACAGTATCTCAAGGGTTTGTTAAAAGGAGAAGCGTACGCGCTAGTACGTCACATAGCCATCACAGAAGCTAATTACGAAGAAGCCTGGAAAATGGTAATCAATCGTTACGACAAAAAGAAGCATATTGTAACCACGCTTCTTAAACAATTTATGGAACAACCATCCATCACTCATGTTTCAGCCAAGTCACTTCACCAGATGCACGACATTTCAGACGAAGCATTGCGAGGAATTAAGGTCTTAGGAGAAGGATATCAATCACGCGATCCCTGGTTGATTTATATCCTAGTCAATAAGCTGGAACAAAGCACAAGGCAGGCTTGGGCTCAACATAGCTATAAAATGGAGACACCTACTATGGAAAACTTTTTTGATTTCCTCAATCAACAAAGCGATACCTTAGAAAGCTGTGAGCCGGTGAAACGAGCTTCTCATCGGCAGCCGCCAAATATAAACACAAAGGTAATGCATATGGAAGCAAAGGTTGTAAGTTGTCCAAAGTGCAGTCGCGAACATTACCTGCGAAATTGTGACGAGTTTTTGCAACTAACGGTGCATGAAAGAAGAGGGTATGTAGCTGATAACAAACTTTGTTTCATATGCCTTTTCAAAAACCACCAGTCACAGAATTGTAGATCTTCATACAGATGCAATATATGCAAAGCCAGACACCACACCACTTTACATAAAGAACCTGCAAATGCCGAAAACACCGTTTTGCACGCTGAAATCACACCAGGATGTTCTCAAGAACAGGAGCCTTATGATGAAACCAAAAGTATTTGTCACGCCAGGTCGAGTAAAAAATATTCAGCAGTTTTACCTACAGCAGTGATTAAGGTTTTAGATGCAGCCAACAAATACCAAAGATGTCGAGTTCTGTTAGACTCAGGAGCGCAGGCCTCGTTCATCTCAGAATCCTGCGTTCAACGGCTGGGACTACCACGAAGACATGCCAGAATATTAATAAAGGGAGTTACTCCTGGTCAAGAAGTAACAAAAGGTAAACTATTTATAAACATCTTGTCAATTTATTCTAGCGATCAAAAACTTGGCTTAGATGTTTTAATATTAAAAAAACTTACTGATTGTCTGCCATCTGTCGAGCTTACTGCAGAGGAAATAACAAAATTTCAGGAGTTACAACTAGCCGATCCACAGTTTTACAAACCACAAAAGGTTGACATTATTATTGGAGCAGACAAGTTTTTTGACATATTAAGAGAAGGCTATATAAGGAATCCCAACACCCGATTAATAGCTCAGAACTCCATATTTGGATGGATCATTTCAGGCGAAGCTAATAATGAAAATTATAAAACAGATTCAATCAGTTTGAGCTACCACATCAACTTAGATGAAACACTTAGAAGATTCTGGGAAATGGAAGAAATAATTACCTGTAAATCGTTATCTCAGGAAGAAAGGGAATGTGAAGAACATTTTGCAACCAATACTGTTTTGCACAAAGGTCAATATAAGGTGAAACTTCCGTTTAAAAATCCACGTACTATTTTAGGAACATCTATAAATATAGCCAAAAAAAGATTCTTAAATTTAGAAAGCAAATTAAGTCATAACTCTGATTTTAAATCCGAATACATTAAAGTGATGCGTGAGTACATCTCCTTAAATCATATGCAACGGATTCCTGACAACGAGCAAAACATTCAAGAAGATAAAGGTTACTACTTACCTCACCATGCAGTAATAAAAGAAGATAGTACCACAACCAAACTTCGCGTTGTGTTCGATGGATCCAGCAAAACTTCCCATGGTAATTCCATCAACGACATGCTAATGGTCGGTCCAACTTTGCAGCCTTCTTTGTGGACTACCCTGATAAGATTTCGATGCAATAAATTCGCTATAGCAGCTGATATTGAAAAAATGTACCGCCAAGTACTTATAGATGAAAAGGATCGGGATTATCAGCGAATACTATGGCGAGAAAACGAAAGTGACACACTACAGCATTATAAACTAACAACGGTTACCTTTGGAATGGCCAGCTCAGCATATTTAGCAACTCGATCTCTACAGCAGACAGCTTTCGATTGTGCTAAAGAACATCCTATAATATCTCAGGAAATTTTGAATAAATTTTATATCGATGATTATCTGTCTGGAGCTCCAACGGTAGAACAAGCGATAGCTCTAAAAAATAATATTAGCGAAGTACTTCAAGAGCGTGGCTTTGTGTTAAGAAAATGGAAATCAAATGCCAAGGAACTGTTGGACTCTCCTACCAACAATCGCAAAAACCAAGAACATTCATTACCAAACGACAAAGCTGATCATAATTCCAAGATACTAGGACTTCAATGGAACTCTACAGCTGATCATCTCTTTTTCAAAGTATGTTTACCCCATGAATCATACCCAACTAAGCGAACGCTTTTGTCTAATGCTTCTAAGGTGTTCGACCCCTTAGGTCTAGTCTCCCCATCAATTGTAATAGCAAAAATCCTTTACCAGCAGATTTGGATGCGGAAATTAGATTGGGATGACGAACTGCCTGATGATATAGCTATGGTGTGGGCAAGGTTAAAAACCGAACTCACGCACTTAGAAGAAATAAAAATCAAGCGCTTCGTAAGCAAAGACGGTCTGCAGTTACATGGATTTTGTGATGCGAGCGAGAGAGCATATGCTGCAGTAGTTTATGGCCGTTACAAAAATGAACAAGGAGACATTAAAGTAGAAATTCTGGCTTCTAAGACTAAGGTAGCACCAATCCGACAAATATCATTACCTAGATTGGAATTATGTGGTGCTCTCCTTCTAGCGAGGTTAATGAGTGAAATTAATAAAACTTACGTTTCAGATATAGAAGTTAATGCTTGGTCTGACTCCACTATTGTTTTGGCTTGGTTATCAGATTTGCCGATGAAATGGAAGACATTCGTTGCTAATAGAGTGTCGGAGATACAACAGCTATTGCCAATTAATCACTGGAGGCATGTTAAATCAGGAGATAACCCGGCAGATTACGCTTCTAGAGGTGTCATGCCATCCAAACTTATGTCTCTCGGACAATGGTGGCATGGACCTTCATGGTTAGCTGAATCACCAATGTCATGGCCCGTCACAAAACAAAAGGTGTTTTACAATGACACAATATGCGAGACTAAAAAAGAACTACCTCTGACATTCTTACATTTAAATTTTGGTAACAATATGGAAGAAGAAACATATGGCATACTTTTAAAAAGAGTCTCTTCATTCAACAAAGCGATCAAAATAGTGTGTTTCATAACTCGTTTCATTGAAGCAGCAAAAAAAAGAAGTAAAGGATATAAAACGTTATCCATATCGGCTCTGGAAAGGGAAGAAGCAACTGAAAAAATAATAAAATGGGTACAGAAAGAAGCATACCACAGCGAAATAGAAACTATTCTAAAAAATCGCGAATTAAATAAAAAAAGCAATTTATTAAGTCTTACTCCCTTCGTAGATCAGAAGGGAATATTGCGGGTAGGAGGCAGATTAAAAAATTCTCACTACTCTTATGATTTAAAGCACCCAATCATTCTACCAAACTCCCATATCCTTAGTAGAATGATCATTTCCCATTATCACCAAAAATACCTTCATCCTGGCCCATCCCATACATCCCACCTAATTCGTCAACATTATTGGATCATCCACGGCAAATCAGCTGTAAAGAAAGAAGTTTCCAAATGTATTAAATGTTTTAAAAGCAGACCTACCTCTGCAAATCAACTAATGGGCGATTTACCATCCGTTCGTATTACACCAGCACCGCCATTTGCCAATTGTGGCATTGATTACGCTGGACCCATCCTACTGGCCAGCAAACGTGGTAGAGGAGCGCAGTTAGTAAAGGGTTACATAGCCGTTTTTGTCTGTATGGTTACAAAAGCGATCCACATTGAAGCCGTAACAGATCTCACTACAGAAGCGTTCTTAGCAGCATTAAAGCGATTCACAGCAAGAAGAAATGTACCTAAAAATATATATACTGATAATGGCTCTAACTTCATCGGTGCTAACCGACATTTGAAAGAGGTATTTAAATTTTTAACTAAATATACTAACAATTCTGCAATTTCAGAGTATTGTGCTCAAAACCAGATCCACTGGCATTTTATACCACCATCAGCGCCTCATTTTGGTGGACTATGGGAGTCTGCCGTAAAGTCAGTAAAAGGCCATCTGAATCGTATCGTGGCCGATGCTCATTTAACATTTGAAGAGATGTCCACATTGTTGTGCCAAATTGAGGGAATATTGAATTCTCGTCCTCTATTTCCCATCTCAGAAGATGATACATCCATCGAAGCGCTTACTCCGGCTCACTTTTTGATTGGTTCGTCACCTATTTCCGTTCCTGAATTTGATTGGAGCAATACAGCAACATCTAGATTATCAAGATGGCAACACATTCAAAACAGAATTCAGAGTTTTTGGAAAAGTTTCCAAAACGATTATCTTAATCACCTACAACAGAAAACTAAATGGAAAACAACTAATGAAAATATTAAGATTGGCGATTTAGTTCTAATAAAGGAACCAGATTTACCTCCATGCAAATGGGCGATGGGCAGAATCATCACAACTTACCCAGATGACAATGGACATATTCGTGTGGTTAGTGTGAAGACAGCATCCAACATTCTCAAAAGATCAATAACCAAACTTTGTAGATTGCCATTAGATAGTTGACCGATCGATCACGATCGTCAACGGGCCGGACTATGTTCAAACTTGAACATATTTAATAATCGCTAAAAACAAGAATCAATTAATTTAAACATTCAAAAATTTATATATGGATTATAATACTTATACTTACCTGATGTTTACAATAAGTTTATTTATGTTTTTGTAATCTGTCAAATTATGACAATTCACAATTAACTTTTTTGAATAAGTGAATGAATGCAGTCAATTTAAATAATTGAGATTCAAAAATGAATGCATTCATTGATTTATTCGCTTGAAGATATTCGCCTGTCCCTCTGGTATTAAAAATTAAAATTTTCGATAGGAAGCGAATTAAATGCAAAATTTAGAAATGCAAGTCACTTTGATTTTATCTGCGATTACGATTATATAAAATTTTTCTTGCGAGCGATTAAATAATATAATTTGGGATATCAAATTAAAATAAAGGAACAGGTGAATATTATCTTTTCTTCGAATATATTTTAAATTCTTTGGAATTATTGCGATTTATTAAAAATTATTGAATTCAAAATAGACATTTAATTGAAAAAATATTTATTAATTTTATTATACATATAAACAATTGTTGTTATAAATATATTTTTGATAAAACATTAGTTCTTTTATTTTATATAAAATATTTTAACGATACACAATTTTACAATGGCCACAACAAAACCTTTCAACTCCAAGTGGCCGGGGGCACCCCTTAGAGTTGACCGATTGATTTAAAATTTTACACATAATATTTTTATGGGTATTGACACCAAATGGAAGGGTGTCGTACAAAAAATTAAATTTTTCTTTGTAATGACCACAACCAAACCTTTCAACTTTAAGTGGCCGGGGGCACCCCTTAGAGTTGAACGATTGATTTCAATTTTTACACATAATTTTTTAATGGGTATTGACACGAAATGAGAGGGTGTCGCACAAAAAAAAAAAAATTTTTTTTAGGGTCCAGAACAAAATTTCTCAACTTTAAGTGGTCGGAGGCACGTCTTA